>NW_017547181.1:3939396-3993690 GCF_001854935.1 Bemisia tabaci
GAAAAATCTTCCTAAAAACCGTAGGGGTAAACTTTCCTCACTAATTTCAAATTGTCATAACTCGGTCAATTTTTATTCGATTGAGCTGATCTTGGTTTTAATCGATAGGTATTGAGTTGATCTTCAAAATCATGTCTGTATCTATCTTACTTTTGAAGTTACAGAACCAGTCCCGGTACTTTTGGGACACCCTACGTATGATATTTTTACTCTACACATATGCCTGAATACGCATCATGTTGCCAAGTATTAATTATTGTTTGATGATTGGTCTAAAACTTTCAATACAACCAGTAAAAATTAACTGTCCCCTGCGAGATTCGAACCCCCGCTCCCACAAAAAGTGACAAATTTCCTTTGCCAGAATGGTGTCTCTGCTGACTGAGCCATCACGCCGTTTGGGAGCGATGGGAGAAAACAGAACAGTTAAGTAATCTCGGACGCTGAGCGGGGCTTCACAAAAGACGACCTTGAGATTTCGGCAGTTCGGCCACTGGCGTCATAAGAGAAAACGGATTAACCGCATTACTCTGTGAGACATTGTTTACCTATGCTGTCATATGTCACAAGGTTCATCTCAGTATGGATTTGCGATCGCGGCAGTAAGCTGAGGCAATATTTCTGTATTCATGGATTAAATCCATCAATCGAGTTCTGATTTTGGCTCATATATCCGTGACGGGTCCTCCAGAGCAATTTTCCACCTTGTACGATGGTTATTATTTCTTTATATCTATGTTTAAAATTTGAGGTGGGATAATGGCGGCTTCTCAAGAGCAACGAGGTAGGCGATCTTTTGCACCAACGGACAGAAAACTGATGGCGAAAAATAACCAATCGGAACCTCCCAAAAAAAAGAATTTGCCTAAAAACGGAACTTCGTGGTTCTGCGCAGATTTTCCAGTCAGACACGACATTTCAAGGTGGAAAAAACTCGCTGAAAGCGAATTTTAGCAATCAACACAACTTGACGTAGAGACATGATTGGCTAAAAAATACAACGGTTTTTGATACATCGGAAAATCAACCAAAAATCGGAGACTGGGCGAAACGCGCAAGGTCGCAGAGGTATAGGGAATCCCATAGCGAAAGCAACGGAACGATTCTAATATCATGGGGAACTCCGTTCCCATGACAAAAAAGATATGTATTAAAGGAAAATATATTGTGTATTCTGTAAATATTAAGGTGATTCCGTGTCAAATTTAATAATTTTCAAAGCCCTCTAATTTTTTCTCATATTTTGTGCTTTTACTGTGCTGCAGCGCAACCAAACGCTAAAAATTGGACGTATTTGATTCTAACAGATCGACGTACAAATGGGTTAAAACCAAAGATTGCGTTCTTTTTGGTTTTTTCCCCTTTTTTATTCATTTTTGTACAGCTCCTTTTAACACACATTTATGCCTAGAGTTAAGACATCTCGATTATCAACTGGCCTTGGCTGGCCATGATGTCACAAAAGTGTGCACCCGAACGAATGATATTGAGCGATAAGGATAAGGAATCCTGCGATGTCTGTCATCCAAAAACAACAACATCAACAATACTGATAAATTTTAAATAAAATGAGATTGGTTTGTGAATAATTGTTGAATCTATTATCATTTTAGACCGATGGAAATAACTATTTACTCTTCATAAACCACAATTAGGTGATTTTCTAATTATTTTTGTTCACATTCGAGCCATCGCCATCTTGGTGCGCTCTTTTGTGACTCCATGAGCGAGAACCAATTAGAATTGGGTTTTTTTAGGCCACTTTCAGCCCGACCAAAATTGAGATGTCGTAACTCTGGGTATAAAGGGACTTTATGCTAAAAAAATGACTAGAATTCTGCAGGGTGTCCGGAAGTTAAAGTATATTACTTTCAGAATCGATTTTTCGGCTCAAAATATACTATTTTGTCCCAATGTTCCATACACATATGCCCGAAAACGCTTCATGAAGGAGCAATACGCTTCAAAAGTTGCCAATGGAGATGTTGCTTGTGTGAGGAATTTGCGATTTGACTGTTGATTTATATGTAAAAGCTCGTAAGAAACACGGTGGTGCTACTGGTTTTTTCTGAAATCAACTCCCAAGCTCAAAAAAAGCTTTCAAGTTGAGGCTAAAATGGCCAGGGATATCCCACGCCATCCTGAGAGTCCACATCTACATCAAGACAAACTCTCCTACGCATACCATACTACCTGTAGTTGATTCGATCGACAAACGTGTTGGTCGGCGGTGACAGGGACTTGATGGGACTATTTAAGCTTGTTGGATGTCCGTATCGGTCCGACTGAAGTGCGAAACCACGTATCCCCATTGCGGTGTTTCAAAATTTCCGTTCTTAATTCATCTCTTCCATGAGAAACAATCCAAATTTACGACTTTAAATTTTGAACCGAATCATCTGCTATCGAAAACGAAAAATCATGGAGTATTTAAATTTTATGTTGACCAGCTTCTCGTAAGAAAAGTAAAATATCTACGGAAGTCTTCAACGTCGCAAATACAGGCACGTCGTCTCTCATTTTGCCAAAAAATATGTATGAATAAAATTGAAGGCATTATGACTGGCCTCTCTCAACTTGTATTCGTCTGTAACGATAAACAACGGGACGCGTTTGCTACGGCGCCTTGATACAACTATACAACCTCGACGGATGTCCGTATTGCGTTCAACAAATTGAAGGCGTTTTTACTTCCTACGCATACCATACCACACGTAGTTGATTCGATCGACAAACGCGTTGGTCGGCGGTGACAGGGACTTGATGCGACTATTTAAGCTTCTTCGATGTCCGTATCGCACCGACTGAAGTCCGAAACCACGTATCTCCATTGCGTTGTTTCAAAATTCATGTTCTTAATTCATCTCTTCCATGCGAAACAATCCAAATTTACGACTTTAAATTTTGAACCAAATCTTCTGCTATCGAAAAATCAAGGAGAATTTAAGTTTAATGTTGACCAGCTTCTCGAAAGAAAAATAATTTTTTTTGGCGTGAAACGCATAGCGCCTACAAGACTGCAGGAATACTTCACGCATTGCGCAAAACACAGTGCAAACAGCCCGGAGCGCAGCGGTGTAAGTTAAAATTATTAAACCACATCTATGTTTGTTCTTTCATAGCTTTTTGGATCATTTCGTATAAATGGAGGACCTTGTCCTTACAGAGATATGTTTACGGAACTTAACTTTTGCGCAAAGTTGCGTGAACTTTTGCAAGTTGTGTTGACAGAACTTTCTCGAAAAATGTATCCAACACGAGTAGGTAAACGCGTCTTATGCACCCCTCCACCTCCGGCGCGTTCACTTGATGGTTATTATTGATGTTTCAAAACGAATGAGAAGGGGGTGGCCAAATACAGGCGGCCCATGGGCGGCAAGTAGGTAAATCCGGCCCTGGTTGAAGGAGGAAAACATGAAAGAAAATCAGGCAGCGTTAAATGCAGTTTAGCTAATTTTGATTGATTCAGTCCATTTAATGAAATCATTTGTTAAATTAAATGCCTTCGAGTATTTTCTCTACCCCTGCAACATCTGACTTTTAATATTAACGTCAACGTCAGTGTCGCATGCAATAAATTAAGACGCTTTGCTTCCTCTGAATTACAACGCCTGGATACAACTATTCGTGCCCAATTGATATGCGTGTTGCGTGCAAAAAATTGAAAGCGCTCTTCTTTTCTGAATCAAAACAACTGAATGCAACTATTAGTGGTTAGACAAAACCCGCGTTGCATGCAAAAATGTAAATGGGCACATTACAACGTGAAAGTATCCAAGCTCAAGGGGCTGTTTATCAAATCTTGATTGTTGTCAATTTTGTTTACTTATTCATTTCTAGATTATTCTTTTTTAGTAACCCTGTTGCAAAGCCCGGCTACTGAACGACTCAATTGACATTTTCTGCTAGTTTTTTAGTCTGCACGGTTTTCTTTACTTCCGATTAGAAATTTATTAAACTAAGCTTGATTTATTTGAACAATCACTGTCCTATTTTCGCTCTCTTATCCCTACCATATTACACGGTGGCGGAAACATGTCCAAGAAAATGTTTCAAAACTCTTGCCAACATATTTTCCTGTAGCGTGTATTCAATAAGCGGATACTTGAACTTGTGCAACAACTTTTCCACATCTTTTCCTCAAATGAGGTATGCTAAATTATATACAAAAAAAATAAAGTATAAAAAGTTAAACAATATATAAATACTACCGGGACAACATACTCAATTCAGGATGCATAAGTAGAATAAGGAAAAGTGCTACAGACCTGACGATTTTCCGCATTAACAAAGTGATACAAGTATGAGTCATCGATAATCGCGCACGTCACCCTTTTAGAAATACCGTTAAATTTCATTATACAAAAATTTACGTGCGGAAAAATTTTGAAAATTGTGATTTGATTCCACCACTTAAATGCCGCTCATTGAATATAAGCTGTATTTTCTTATGGCAGTCTCGGGCGTTTGGTCCAGAGATGCAGTGATTAACCTGTATCCACCCACACCTCCACTGGAAAACAATACCGCCTTCTTAACCAAGGTATGTCTTTCAATGTTAGAGAGATCCAAGCACGAACGAATTCACATCATGACTTCTAATCCCAAACACAACTCCAAGGCCCTGATTCGCAATTTGCACAACGCTCACATACAAACCCTCCAAGCGAACAGCGTTCAACTTATGGAGCCGCATTTCATGGATACCCAACCAAAAACTATGCTTTTCATGTTGGACAATCTTAACAATATCCTCAACCTCATTCTTAGTTCTCAACACGTAGGAAAAGCAGGGATTGCAACCACACCTTTCCGATCTCTGAATGAAACTTCCTCCCCGTTTGTGAATAGCAAGCAGCATCACTCGAACTTGCCGAACTTTTGTATCCACCACGAGGTGGACTTAGGATTACCCTGGATGGACCTTACGCGACCCTGCGATGAGAACCTGACTATTGCCGACTCCCACTTGCAAGATCACTCGATCTTACCCGACGATCTTTTGAAACGCGTCCGTGGTTTGTGCGTAAACAACGTATGGAACTCGAAAACTTATTTGATATTTTATGCGCCGAACACTTCTCGAGCCCCACATATCTCTGGAGAACATTCTACTGAAGGAGTGGACCCGTCTGTTTCACTGCGGATCGTTTTTAAAGTATGGCGCATGCTCAAAGGCCAAAAGACTTTGATCTGCTCAAAAGAGACATGTTTTCGCTACGATCCATTCTTCGAGCAAATACACGCATACAGGCAAGGCGACACGGAGCAATTCTTCGACTTTTCCTGGTACACAATGAACGGCAAGGCCCTGACCATTTCCGCGAACGATGCTGCATCATTCGACTTCGACAACGTGTTATTCGATATTTGCTCGGTGCATTTCCTCGCCCCTCTTGTCCGAGCTCTTGCGGTTATGATCCAACAGCGCGGATGCAATTTCGTTAGTTTCATCGCAGAAAATAATCCTGACGATTCAAGGAAGGGTATATCCTCGTCAGATTTCTCAATTCATCCCGAACATTTGGAAATCGGACTAAAACACGCGGTGGACATATACGTCATTGGAAGTGGGATCAGCAATCTTGGGAATCTGCGACACTTGGATACCTCTCCGGCGATGGAATCGTGTCAGCTTACTTTTAGGATCCCTCGCATGGGCTACATACCTCAGGAGGTAGCTCCGTTCTACTGCTTCTCGCCCACCTTCTGGATATTTGTAGTAGTGACGCTCTTCATCTTCGCGCTGATCCATTACGCCCTTGTGGTTGCAAGCAAAGACATTTTCATTAAGAAGGAAACGTGGGACCAAAATTTATTCCCAACCGCCATGACTATCTACAGATATACCCTGGGGATCAGTCAGCCAAGGTTGATCATGGTTGAGTTCGTGATCGGAAAGATTGTTTTCCTCGTTATTGTATTCTCGATGATGATTCTGATCACTCTGTTCCAGAGTGGAATGTTCAGATTATTAAGTTCTCAAGTTCGCTATAGAGATATGGACACGCTCGAGGAGATTCAAGAATCCAACTTGGTCCTGCAATCTAGTGATATAGAAATCGACGCCCAGTTCCTCGGCAATGAGCCGGAATTCGGCTGGATTATGGAAAAAATTAACGACGGTTACAATTTCAGATGCGCCCGCAGTGAATTCAGTGGTCACCTCCATTCAGGTATTCGATATTCGTTATTGAACGAAACAATGATTGATACCGATGAGGCGAGACTGTTCAGGAGAGAAGTTGACACCATGTTAAAATCCAGTGCGTTTTTCACCAGAACGAACACCAAGTATACCCAATTGAGGGACCTGGTATACTCGGATCGATTGACGGGGAGGGAATACGAATTTCACATTGCCCGAGAGCGCCTCTTGAGCTACCCAGCCATGTATTTCATGCCACGGAATGGGTTCTATTGTGATGTTGTGAATGATTTACTATTTAGAATGATTGAAAGTGGTCAAGCTAACAACTTTGCAGAAGTGTGGGGTTGGGATTTAAAAATATATGAGGATAAGAAAAATGACGATGTGGTCAGACCTTTTACTCTGACTGACCTGAGGCTTGCATTTGTCTTTCTGGTCGTTGGATGGGTTTTGAGTGGTTTTTGTTTTATTTTAGAACTACTGTTGACGTATTAAGCGCAAATAACCTTGCTTTCGTACTTGTTGCAAACATTAAACGATACTTTTAATAATTGGACGTATTTATGCTAAAAGGAACTATGTTACACGCAATCGCTAGTTTTTTTAGCATAAATGTGTCCAGATATAAGTCATAATCCAATTGTAGCACCGCCGCACAGTATGGATCGAGTCAATAGGAGAGATCGGGACAAATTTAGAGACTGTAAAAGCTTTTAACTCCGTTTATACAAAATTTAGATGTTCTAAGAGTGGGTGCATTGGTTTCCTCGTGAAATTTTCTTCCCGAGGCACCCCTCAAAATTTAAAATGTGACGAAATAAATATCAAAATTTGCACTTTTAGTCAATAATTTTATGTTCAACCTCTCTGATTGACTTGATCCACTGTATGACGGCTTCCCGGAATTGTACTCAACAAACTTGTCGCAACAAACCACACAAAATTTCCAGAATAATTGCACTTTACAAAATTTTAGCTTATTGGACGACATATTTGGATAGAATATATGTAAAAATCTGCTCAATTTTGACTGATTTTAGAAAATCGCCATTCAAAGGATAGTATTTGTTTGATATTACCCTTCGGAAATATTTTGATCCAATAAGCAGAGTTTGACAAAAAAGAATTTAATGGGGGTTAAAGTTTGGATTATACCTTTCTTTCTCTTACGTTTGTAAAAAAAAAGATAATGATAGTATTTATAAAACTAAGCATTTTTTTAAAAAAAAATTAGGAACATTTATTTTGCTATAATGACTGTGCAAGTTGTCTTTGTAACAATTTACGTTAAGTTAGAGGCACAAAATATCACAAGTTACCTTATTACCGGTATTCATATGGAATATGCCGTTTCACAAGGCACAATTAGTATTCATAAGTGTAATTTTGTTGCCCCTCCCCCTCCTCAAATTAGTTAGTCGATTCCGTTGTGAACCTCGAATTAAAGTTTAAACATGACTGTAAATGTTTTCAAGATTAATCCTCCAAAATAACTAGACTTAACACTATTCTATACGGGGAAGGTTTGTAAAAAGTACTTCACAATTCGCCCGAAACTGGCATTTTGAGTCATAATATAGTGCAGTTTTAGGCTAATAACAATTATATTTTCAGAATTAGCTGAAATAATAAAATAATTTCACAAAAACAACAATTTCATCTGCTATGTTTTCAAATCATGGTGCTTGGAATGGAACTCACAAACTAATTATTGTCTCCTGTACGCTTAAACTGTAACTATACGTTACAGCGGGCTGATTACTGATATTGATAGACAAAAATATAGACAAAGAATACACAGAGAAAATGGGGCTATTAGGAGAGGTGAGTGGTTGCAACAAACTAAGAAGGTGTGTAATAGACTAATTAACGGCAATCCATGAGATACCTTCCAGTTCATCATTTGGACCGCGGTTAGCAGAAAGAAACCAAGCAAAATCAGTTATTGCCAAATTTAACTGAGCAATTTAATTTTTTCAAGAGATTATTTGTGCTGATCCCTTTGAAAATGGTAAGGGATTTGCTTTGCAGTATGCAGAAAATTCACTGAAATTTTCACAAAATTCCGCAAAACCGTTTTTATATGAAAAATTATTTTTAACCTTGCACGAACGACTAGGGCATGGTTCTGTTTGTCAGGCCATCCTGTATCGAACACAATAAGCTATAATTATTAAAAATTTAAAAATTACTAAAAATAAAGGACTCGTCAAATCAATAAAAATAGCATAATATAATCTTCAATAATCCTCAGGAGAAGAGAGCCAGTTTTGTGCCCATCTCTTAGGCGGTCGTCCAGATAATCTTTTCCCTAAGGATTGTCCGGTCATACAAATTTTTGCTAGTCTCTTTTCACTCATTCGGTGTGCGTGCTCCGACCACACCCTTCTCTTCACGCTGGTCCACTTGGATACATCTTGCACCCCAAGAGCATCCCTGATAGACTCGCTGGTCTGCCGATCCCAAAGTGTGAAACCCCCTATCTTTCTTAGAACTTTCATCTCAATGGTGCGAAATTGTATAATGTACATATATTGTATTATGTATGTAATTCATTGTATAATTGTGTAATTTTATAATTGTTAACTATGAAAAATCAAACTGCCCAATTAAATTTGGCAAAAGCTGATGTGGCTTGCTTACTATCTCCTTAACGCAGTCCATATCCCCCTTAGTCTTTCACAACCGACATCTCGACCAAAAAGTTCACTTCATTTTTCCTTGGTCCATTTTCTCTATAGATTTGTCTATCGCTTTCAATAATCAGCTCGCAGCAAGTTGCTCAACTTTTTTGGTCTAAAAACGGTCACGCCGAGTTTGACTGGTTTCTCCGCGGGATGCAATGGCGGTTATGGACAGTGGCGTGGAGTAAATGATTGATAATTGATATTTCCCCATTTATAACTATGGAAAAGAATCGATTATAAAGGTGTTAGCTGCAAACACTTTGTTCATCGATCCTATTCCGTAGATTTAAATGGCAGATCAATCGATATATCGCAAAGCACGCCACGCGGCTGGTTATCGAGTTCGCGTGATTGCGAAGTTCCGGCTGCGACTGTTACTCGCATATTAGCGCGGTATTCAATTAAAAAGTGGCGATCAATTTAAGGTTAATAATCGAGTCAGTAGGAGCAAACTTGGACTCTGTCGTTCGCTATCAACGGACGTTTATCAGCCATGGCGGAAACGCTCAGGCAGAAAGGGAAGGACGAAATAGTGGGAACAAGAGGGAAACAGTTGCCTACTGGCACGATGCCAAGTTTTAAAAACTGGAGATATATGTAGAAATGAGTATGAAACATATCGAATACACATTAAAAATTATAAAAATATTGCGAAATGAGCTCTTTAAGCAATCCCATATAAGGCAATGAAACATGTTCGCGCAAATTCTCAAGTGAACCGCTTATTTTCCAAATCTCGTACGCGACAAAAGTGCGAATGCTGGAGAAAAGAAGAAAAACCGTTTTATTCGCTTTGTTGACAATCTTCGAATTCCAAAAAATGCATGTTCTTCTAAAAGGCTATTTTGAAATCAGACATGATTGATTATACCAGAAAAAACAAAGAAAAAACAACCCCTTCACCACCAAAATAGAGATTACCACTCACGTGATTTGGAAAATAATCGGTACAATTTGTGTTAATATATAATCTGAGATGATCGAAATACGATTTTTATGACTAGCGCAACTTACTAGTTTAACGTCTTTAATCAAGCTTCCAGAATATTTTTACAAAGTTGATCTCTTGCCGAAAAATATGATTAAACTGTAATATGTGGCAAAAATGTATTGCAAGAGGCGAGAGAATCAGTTAATCAGTTGCTCAGTCGTTTGTTTGTTTTTAATTGACGGAGACATGTTTCATTTGCGGTTCGGTGTGCTCTCGTGTTTAGTGCTCGTCGTTTTGACCGGCGATTCAGATGCCTTCAAAATCAAAACGGTGAAAACAAAATGTCCAGCGGTTCGATCCCTACGCAATTTCAATCTCGAGGAGGTTAGTAAATTTCACTTTCTTATCTTTTTCTGAACAAAACAACCAACAGAAAATGTAGTTTAAATAGACCGAGTTCACCAGAAAGGAGCCAACCCACATTTTAGAAAAAATCGAGTTAAGAATGTTTTTGAGTTCCACTCTCTTATCTTTTTCTGCACAAAACAATAGCCCAAATAAAATGTAGTTCAAATGGACCGAGTTTATCAGGAAGGAACCATCCCACATTTTCGAAAACATCAGGATGAGAATGATTTTGAGTTTCAGTAGCCGTATATTTTCTCCTGCCAAAAACTGAAAGTCGAAAAAAAAGGAATTAGTTTGTGATGAGAGGGGTTAAATTCCATTTTCTGCATTTAGCCGTGTGCAGGGATAAAACTTCAAACCTCTTTTTCTCAGTTTCAACCTGATGTGGGTTGGTTTCTGTCTGGTAAACTCGGTCCATATCACGCTGAATGGGCCACAAGACAATAGTGCGGGGTTTTGCACTGCAAGATTCGACGTTTTCGGATGATAGAACGTAACTAAATGTCACCGTTGCCAAATTTAACTCAACATTTGTATTTCTACTCGGAAACAATCGGACAATTTTCATTGAAAAGATCGCAGGTTTGTTCTTGGATTAAAGTGAAAAATAGGTCAATTTTTGTTGAGAATTGCGTTATTATTTTTGTATTAGAAAAACGAAGTTGTAAGGGAAGTTCGCATCCGTGGATTGTAGATAGTACCTTTGTTTCGGAAAAAGAAAAACATAATATAATCTGAAATTCGCTGAAACCAGCGCTCGCCCTAAAAAAACTTTTTTGGGGGGTCAAAAAAAGTGGGGAAAGAAGCGCTCAAGTATGAGTAATCAATAGACAAAGTTTGAAGAAATTCGAGACGGGCCCGAAAAAAGCCGTTTTTGCATCAAGTTTTTTAACTCAACATTTTGATTTCTACTCAGAAACAATCGGACAATTTTCATTGAAGAGATCGCATGTTTGTTCTTGGATGAAAGTGAAAAGTGCGTTAATTTTTTGTCGGAAATTGCGCTATTATTTTTGTAGCAGAAAAACAAAGGTGTAAGGACATTTTGCAACCGTGGAATGTAGATGGTACCTTTGTCTGGGGAAAAACAACATAATATAAACCGAAATTCACTGAGACTCAATTAACAAGTCACATTAAGTTTGAACGGAGAAAAGGAGGTGCACAGTTTTAGCCATGGACGGATGTATCTGGGATCATGGTTTGCAGTTTGATTGCATGCTCAGATAAAACAAGTTCTTGTGATCGGGAATAAGTGCGTAATGATAAAAATATTAATTGGATGTATCGATGGCTAAAGTGCGGAACTGCGTATCTCTGTTTGCGACATTGCAGACTTTCCGTCATACTTCATGTTTTCTGTTGAAAACTAGGTAACGGGATTCCTTAAAAACTCCCTTGATTTTTCTCCGACGTTACCGGAATATTCCGCATAAATTTCAAGGAATGAAGTTGGGTTGTTTTTCTCAAAATAGGGACAGACATTGTAAAGTAGATACGTGGTTTTGCACTTTGGCCATCGATGTATATAAAACCAGAATCAGCTTAAATGCATTTTACGTTACTTACCGCAAAATCCAAAATGAAATCTTGTACCGTTCCTAAAAATGTCAAAGCTCTTACTTCTCTCGGTAACTGGAAAATATAAAATGCTGTCCCCGATGAATTACAAAAAAATAGTTGAAATATGGATAAAAGGGTTGGGGATTATCCCATAAAATTGTGGAACTACCCCAATTTGTTGGATGATAATATGGACGTTTCAAATTAGTTTTGGTAGTATTACAAGTCGAATTGCGGTAGTGCTGTTAAATTTGTGTTATCTCGTATTTTTCAGGTTGAAAATGGAATTGTTATTATTCTGAAACGTTCAGAGTTTTTTGTTTAGCTTTTGTTGTTCTTTGAAGACTTTTCCTCAAATTATGTTGTAATTTTATTATGTGAATTTTCGCTGATTAAGTTTCCCCCCCCCATTTTGTTTCCCAGGTTTTCCCTTGTTTTCCTCCTGTTACCGCATTGTCTCGGACCGCTTCGCACGAATTTATATCTATGTTGTTAATAACGATTTCGATTTCAGTTGGCAGGATACTGGTACGTGATCGACTATTACGCCATGTCGGAGGAAGAGTTATCATTCCGGTGCATGCAAGCCGAGTTCACGGTTTCACCGCCTCCAGATTGGACCGTGAGCATGTACTTCACTTACAGCTACAAAGACGACCCGGAGAAAGAGGTGCTCTTTGGCAACATCACCTGGCGGATCCCTGACAGAAAGCAGTTGGCACACTGGATACATGCCGAGGACATATGTAAGTTATTCTTTATCGTCTATTCAGTGGGTCACTCACGCGTCTGAAAGTATTGTGTTTTGATGGTTCCACCTTCCAAACAAATAAAGGAGTGTAAAAACCATTTCCAGGCACAGAACTTAAATAGCACAATGTACCAATGGACAAGGTACAAATTTAAACGTCCTGACACACGTTGCTTCGTCAGAATTTCACGCATAGAAGACGAGTCTTATATTGAAAATTACTGAAATCAACTCGACTAGGAGAGAAATGATGACGAGGACTTAAGATGAAAAGGAGAAGCCCTCGGCGCGGCGGTCGGCATGTAACACATATTAGCGCCTACATTCCTAAAAGACTGCACGAATACTTCATGCATTGCATCAAACACAGTGCGGTCACTGCGGTCAGCGTGAAACGGATAGCACCTACAAGAATGCATGAATACTTCACGCATTGCGCCAAACACAGTGCCGTCAGCGTGAAACGCATAGCGCCAACAATACTGCGTAAATACTTCACGCATTGCGTCAAACACAGTGCGTTCAGCAGCGGTCGTCGGCGTGAAACTCATAGCGCCCACAAAACTGTCAGAATACTTCACGCATTGCTCGAAACACGGTGCGGTCTGCGCGGCGCGGCGGCGGAACATAAAATCATTAAACCACATTTATGTTTGTTCTTTCACAATTTTTTCGTTCATTTCATATGAATGGAAGGCCTTGTCCACGCAGAAAAAGGTTTAGGAAACTTAACGATCGCGCAAAGTTCGGTGAATTTTTTCCGGCTTTCCCAAAAAATGTTTCCAACGCGAGTAAACGGGTCTTATCCACCCCGCCCCGCAGGCACGTTCACTTGATGGTTTTTATTGATGCTTCAAAACGAATAAAAAGGGGGCGGCAAAATACAGGCGGCCCACAGGTGGCAAGTACGTAAATCCGGCCCTGTCAGTTACCCCGATCATTTTTAGGAACATAGGCAGGCACGCGTGGCGTTTGAGCGTCGCAGAACGCCAGAATGCAATGTAGCAGCTACTTGCATGTATGTAGAAACCAAGAATACCCTCGTGGTCAATTCTCAAAGTCGTTTTATCATAAACTTAAAATTTACGCAATTTCAGACACCTGTAAATGGAGATTTTGCATATGTGAGGAATTTGCGATTTGACCATTGATTCTTATGTACAAGTTCGCGAGAAACACGATGGTGCCAATGGTTTTCTCTCAAATCATCTCCCAAGCTCAAAAAAAGCTCTCAAGTTGAGGCCAAAATGGAGGGGATATCCCACGCTATCCTTGAGAGTCCACCTCTACATCAAGACAAACTCTCCATGCAAAAATAGGGAGCAAATACATTGATAGGGCTGCCGTGTTTTCAGTTTTGGAGTCCCCAAATAAAGTGGCAGCCCTGTAAATGTATTTGCTCCCTGTCTTTGCATGGAAAGTTCGTCTTGATGTAGAGGCGGACTCTCAGGATAGCGTGGGATATCCCCTCCATTTTGGCCTCAACTTGAGAGCTTTTTTTGAGCTTGGAAGTTGATTAAGAGAAAACCAGTGGCACCATCGTGTTTTTCGCAAACTTTCACATAAGAATCCATAGTCAAATTGCATATTCCTCACACATGCTACATCTCCATTCTCAGAGTAGTTTCATCATAAACTTACAATTTACGCAATTTCTGACACCTGTGAATGATCCATTGTTTGTTATCAGACGAAGGCGTATACAACACTTACGTTCTGGACTCGGACTACAAGTCCTGGACGCTACTGCTTCACTGCGCCGAGAAAACCGGGAGCCCGCGCTACCTGTCCAGCTTCATCCTGAGCAAGGAGCCGCAGCTCCCGGAAAACGTCATCAACTTCCTGCGGGATAAGCTGCCCCGCTACGACGTGGACCTCGAGTACATGTTCCACATGGAGCAGACCCACTGCGCTAACCCGGATCGCGTCCTGCACTACGGGTCCGGGCTCACGAATAGTGTCCAGAAAAGTGCGCGTAGACACCCGCTCCAAAGGACCCATGAGTGAACTGGTGTGAAGGAGGATGAGCTGCCCTAAAAATAAGGGTGTTCGGAAGTTATTCTGCACTCGAAGAGAAGGACGCGAGAGAGGTCAGTGGAATAAGATTACAGTGTAATTCATAAAACAAATTCAAAATATTTAAAAAAAAAGAACTCACGACGATATTTTAAGTACACTGAAAAAAACACATTGTATCTAGAGTCCAGAAAACAGTTTTATTCATAATCCACTGATGATGACATTAATGTCATGTTGAAACGTCTGGTACGCATGTTCCATCTTAACCGTAATAAAAGGTTGAGAATCTGACACTTCCTCCCTGATTTCATTGCCATCATGGTATAGAATTTAGATAATAGCTCTTAAAATTTTACATGTGTTTTGTCATTTTCCCACGTACTCTTGTTAGTTACAACCATACACTGGAAAAAAAAAACCACATTGCATCTAGAGTCGAGACTCTTCAAACACTGACAAGAAAAAATACTCTTGATTCAATCGAATTTTTGCTTGAATCAAAACAAAATCCGCTTAAATTAAGAGGCTTGGCTCTTGATTTAAGCAAGATTCTGATTGAATCAAGCGTACTTTTCTTTGTCGATGTTTTTAAGAGTCTGGACTCTAGATCCAGTGTTTTTTTTCCAGTGTAACGAGCGAACGCATTTTGGGCATGCGGCCTATTAGCGGTGCAACTCATGCTAATCAACTAAAAAATCGTCGCAAGTGAGTTTTTTTTTAAAAAAAATCAAATTTTATTTATGATTAACTTAACTCGTGCGGAAATACCGCTCCCTCTTATATGAATACAAAGTACCTCAAGTTCATCTTGAACCTGTTCAACTCGTCCGTTTCCTCTCTGGGTAAATGAAGTAATAAAATAATGCATTTTTAATGTTTTCAGATGATTTTGAGTTTCCAAATTCTTATCGGCGGTCGATCATATTTTTACTGTAACTGAATTCGAAAGGTCCCGGAAATACATCGATGGAAAATGACCGGAAATGCTGTCTTGAAGTATTGGTGATCAGCTCCGTTTTTTCAAAATCATGACGTTTTCGAGGTGATTTTTTTTTTCAAAAACACCCTTATAATGCCTATAATAACTTTCAGAAAAAGTTTTATGTCACTATACTTAACTAAACAGCCGTTAATGTGTTGAAGATTTGGCGATTGCCATTTGTAAAAGATCGAATAAAGACCCTAAATGTCGAAGAATTCTTTGAATTTATTTTAAATTGATTTAATTTATTTTTTTTTTCGCTCTTCTCCATCGTTGTTCTTTTAACGGGGAAAAATCACTGCAGTCTTTCATCACCATGTAACGCCGTGCTGGTCTCTTTTGATTTTAATTTATTTTTATTTTTATACTTTTTTAGCGGTTGATAATGGTGTCGTGAGACACCGACACGTCCCGTGTATTTTTATGTATTTTAGCCTTGTTTCCACTGTTCCCTTGTTTTGATTTTACTATTTCCGTTTTGGGCTGCCTATGTACCTTTTTCTTTGTTGTAAGGGGAATAGATATTCAAAGGCAGAATCCGACATTCAACTGCGGGTTTTCGTATACTGAACCGATGCTAGAACTCCTTAAACAGAGGCGAGACGCAACCCATGTGGAGGAGTAGGAGAAAATGTATACCTCTCGATTTGAAGGCGTTTTAACGATGTTAAGATATCGTTAGAGTCACCCGTTTGCGTCGTGCTCCCAATTTAACAGTCCACTGTAATATACCGAGTGTATTTTAGGGGGGAATAGGCGACAAATTGCGACATGCTAAAATACACATATAAAATTCACACACACACACACCCTCACATATATATATATATATATATATATATATATATATATATATATATATACACATTATTATATTCATTGCTTCGAAAAAATGCAGTTTAGACTAAAAATAAGTACATTCTATTCCCCGAAACTTGAAATAAAAAATTAAAGATGTTTTTCTTTCACATGTTTGCAATTAAATCCATGTTGATGAAAGGTAAAACGTTACATAAAGGGGATCCTTATTGAACAAATGAACATTATCTTTTAAGAGGAATTGCCTCAGTCTGACAGATTCCACGCACGATATTCTCGCACGACTCCTGAGGTATTTTATCAGAATACATTAGGAATTAGAGAACGAAGAATCAAAAGAAGAAGAAAAAAAGTGACGGATAGCAAGGAACAAGGAAGACCTAGGGAAAAAGGAGATGAAGAAGAAGAGGAAGGAAAGAAAAGAAAAGAACAAGGAGGATGAAGAGGAAAAATAAGAAGCAGAATCAATGGAAGATAACAAGGAAAATAAATTATTCTTTGACCTTTTCTCCGTCGTTTTCTTCTACTTCTTCTTTCTCTTCCTCCTGTATTATTTCTATTCCTCTTAATCACCCTTCTCCTCTTCTTTCCCTTGTTTACACGGAGAAAAAACCTCGTGCGTGGGACCCGAAGTTTAGGTCATATGGATATCTGAAGCTTTCAGATTGAGCATCTGAACACTTTAGGTCTAGCTGTCGAGGTTCGGATCACACATCTGAAACTTCAGTTCTTACATCTGAAGTACTTCAGATGTGAGAACCGAAGTACTTCAGATGTAAGAACTGAGGTTTCAGATGTGTTGTCCGAACCTCAACAGCTAGACCTAAAATGTTCAGATGCTCAATCTGAAAACTTCAGAGATCCATATGACTTAACTTCGGGTACCACGCACAAAGTTTTTTCTCCGCGTATATTCCTCATATCCTTTGATTCCTCCTCTTTACTCCGTATCCTTACTTCTTTTCCCATCCTCTTCTCAATCCGTCCTTCTCTTCTCGTCCTCTCCTTCTTCTGATTTCCAATAGGCATGCATGTATATCCTTATTTGACACATGTTACGAGTTCCACGCCTTGAGTCTTTTAAACTTAGAGTTTAAAATAACCAAAGGCTCACAGCTTGGAATAAAACCTTAAGTGGTTTTTGCAAGTTCTGCGTTTTCCATGCGCACTCCGTGTCATCTTCATTGAGTTTGCTATCATTTTCTGATCTTGTATGCGTTTCTTTTTCGATATGTCACCGGTTTTGGATCGTAATATCACGCTAAGGTCCGTCATCCCACAATAATCGATGGAAACCATCCTTGATTGTTCGACTCGATTCAATTCACAAACCGAACTTTGTAGATGGATCTTTAATTCTACACCGATATCCTTTGAAGACACCCTCTTTGATAAATAACGATGCATGATATCAATTTATCGATAGAAATCATTCGATTATAAATCAATTGGTTCGGACACTTCATCGCGGGTCCATTCGTGAAGATCCCCTCCTGACTCACGAAAATCCACTCACTCCGGGGAGATGATACCGCCGTGTTATGAAGAAAAATCGTATGGACATTTCATTGTTGCCAAAGTTTTCCTAATAAAATATCACTATTCAAGTGGATTTTATAATATTTTATTTGGAAATTTTCGATTGCATTCGATTGAATCGTGGATAAGATTCAGTGGCGTGGCTTGCTTTGCGATATATCGATTGATCTGTCATTGAATCCTGTGCAAAAGGATCGATAAACAGGGTGTTCGCAACGAACACCTTAATAATAGATTCTTTACCATAGCTTCAAATGGAGAAATATCAATGATCGATTATTCGCGCCCCGCCGCTGATACGAGTCAATTTTGACTCTGCTTTCATTGATCCATAAATAACCCTAAAGTACCTTCAAAAAAAGTTGAATTTTTCGTAACTTTAGGAAAATCGAATGAACGTCTTGGTAATTTTTCATTCGGACATTTTTAAATTTAATTTTTTTCTTCAATTTTATTTGGTTTCTTTCTTTCTTTCTTTTTTTTGTTCCAGACTCCTTGAAAATAAGGGAAAATGCCTTTTTGCCCCTGCATTCCTAAATTTCTCGAATAAAAGAGATAGATCACAAATTTTCAAGTATCTCGTGCGTATTCTTTAAGTAGAAACTCGGCAACACCCGATTGCTCATGAGGCGTTTCTCTCGCGCACGACCGAAACCTTGCTACACCCGGGCCAGGCCCGGAGCTTTGGCCGGGCGAATTGCGGGCTCCCCGAATATTTTCCGGGTCCGGCACTCGGGGGCCCTGGGTCCTGGCCCCGCGCATGCGCAGAACCGAGATCCGTATCGGGATCGAAGATAGATGGAGCACTGTCACTCCACTTCGCGACCCCGTGCCTAGGGCTAGCCCACCCAGTAAGCCGCCGCCCTCGCCCCCCCTTGTCCCCCCCCCTTGGCCCCCTTCCCGTCCCCGACGAAATGATTGACCCTGCAACGCTGCCGTGCTGAGGAAAAACGACGTATGATTCCGTGCTGAGTAAAAACGCCGAATGAGCATTCGAATGTTGCCAAATTTCCTCTCGGAAAATAATGATTTTTGAAGAAAGCTATGATAATTTTTCTTGAAATTTTCAGACTTTTCCGGTCAAATTATGAATGATATCCTCTAAATATACGAGAGAGAAATATTAACCAATTGAGGAGCTTCCCGGAAAAAGGGCGCATAGCAAAAAATAACGTTTAAGGAAAATGCATTTTAAGTTTCCATCATTAATTTCTGGCCACTGACGGTACCTTTCGTCGCAGCTTGGACTCCCGGTTTCAAACGAAAGTCACTGTTAGTGGCCATAGAGTAATGATCAAAACGTCAAATGCATTTCTCTCAAACGCAATTTTTTGCTACGTGCCCTATTTCCGAGGAGCTCCTCAATTTTGTTTAATCCACGTGATTGGTTGAGGGAAATTTGGAAACGCCTGATGGCTTATAGAGTGTCCTTCCACAGCACGGCAAACTGTTACAACGACTCTGAGAAGAAAAGTTTGGCTGAGCGACAGGAATCTGAGTATGGTAATCACTAAAGCCTCTAGAGGTAGTAAAAAACGTAAATCAAATTACTATTCTCCGAAATTACGGTAAGTTCTACGTAATGTCTGGCCATGTGTACCTACAGTATAACTGTGTCAAAAACAGAGTAGGCTCATTATAGAATTTACCATATTTCTGGTAAAATTCGTCATACTTTTTTCCAGCAGATCTTTGAAAAACGTTGACGGTTTAGGTTTGAAAAGATTTGCCTAGATACTTTAGAAAACCCCTTTCGGATATTCTGCAAGTAAAATTGGCGTCTATTAACATTTACATGAACATTGCTGAAAACCACCTTTGATATTTCATTGGATCACCATTGAAACGTTCATTAGAACCTCTCGCGTTGCATCGTTACCTCCCCCAGTGTATTTTAGGAGAAACATTGTATGTTGTTGTAAACATTGCCTTAACTCGTATTATGAGGGATAATGGAGTTGGCTCACAATTAAAAAGATTATACGTGGGGAGAGCCTTGCGGCAGACGCCATCAGCATCGAGCAAACAAAGCCAGATCTACTTAGAGAACAAAATATTGATTTGATTGATTGTGCAATATTTTAAGAGTGATAACATGTGTTCTCTGGAAGGGAATTAAGAATTTGAAGGAAACTGAATACTTTGAAAAAAATCACCTGAAGCTTCATTTCAGTCAGTATTGAACTATATTTTGTGCTGTTTCGAGGTTTCAATTTCAGCTGATGGTATTGCCATGCATTCTCTATCGAAGCAAAGATTTAATTCATGGCTGCAACTAGACTTAACTTACAAATACAGGAGCGGACAAATTTTTCTAATAATCAACTCAAAATAAGGAAGATTTTATCGATTGAAATTCGAACCTTTTGAGTCAAAAGACGCTCCAGTTAAATTTTTAATATCATAGCTCTTCCCGCAAGAGGCAGGCGATAAAATAAATCATATTTTTCCTTATTTTTGTCCGTTTCGTTTAAGTTTTTGTTTGCCGGTTAAAAATGAAGTTGTGATGCTTCGAAACGTCTCGGTTTTACAAGTGTTCTCGTTTCACAAACTTAATCGAGTTTTGACATTCTTGAAAAATTGATGCGCCTGTGATACATGCTTACACACTTACTGTCGAATACGTCGTTGCTTGGCTGACATAAGGGCGTAACTACACTCAGAGGTGAGCTCTAGAAAGCATTGATTTATACGGAAGACAGGGTCCATCACCCCGTGTAAAACGTCCTCATTTCTGGAGGTCGACGATGTGATATCATATGATGGAGGAAAAAAAAGTCCGGAGAATGCTTATTCAAATTCAATCAGCTCGCTGTCTTGAGCTATTGGTGCAGGATTGATCGACGAAGGATTTGCTTTGAACTCCGTATCAAGAATAGATTTCTCTCACGAGACAGAGGGATTTAAAATAGACCCATTCAATCACTAGATTGTGGAAAATACAAATTGCCCAAAAACCGTCCATAGCGTATTGGGATATAAAGCGTAGGCACAAATAGATTCACCGGAACAGTGTCAGCCTTGATCCTATTAACTTGCCTATTAGATGATGATATTGTGTAGGATGCCAGAATTCGCTTTGCCAGCGTTTATCAAAATGGAGGGAATCAAAGTGAAATGAAATGTTGCGAAGTAGTGCAACATTATATCTACGATGAAAATGCATGCTGGAATACGTATCTCTCAGTTCGTGTCGTTCCAAGTTCCCTGTCGTGCTATATTTTTCAAATGAGACCATACCTATCAACATTTTTTTATAAACTAACTTGATTTTTCTTCCATGTGTGAAACGCGAGCTATGAAAATTCCAAGCAATTAAGTTGTTTTGTTATTCTTTGATACAACCTAATTGTAGGCGACATTTGGAAACGTCGCAAACGAACGCCAAAACGCGATTCACCGTCAATATTCTTTCAAAGAAAAAATGTTGGTGTTGAAACTTTTATGATAGCTTCTCCTTCTTCCTCCTCGTCCTCCTCGTGCTTCTGGTCCTCCTAGTCCTCCTAGTCCTCCTCGTCCTCCTCGTCCTCCTTGTCCTCCTCATTTTCCTCTGCCGTCTCCGCCGCCGCCTCCACCGCCTTCTCCGCCACCTCTTCTGCCCAATCCACCTCGACCGCCGCCTCCCCCGCCTCCTCCGCCGCCCCCGCCTCCTCCGCCTCCTCCGCCTCTTCTGCCATCTCAGCCTCCTTCGCCTCCTCCGCCACCTCCGCCGCCACCTCCGCCTCTTCCGCCTCCTCCACCTCTTCCGCCTCTACCACCTCTTTCGCCTCCTCCAGCTCTTCCGCCCCCTCCGCCGCCTCCGCCACCTCGGCGGAAGAGGCAGTGGAGGCGGAAGAGGCAGTGAAGGCGGAGGAGGCGGAGGAGGCGGCGGAGGTGGAGGAGGTGGAGGTGGCGGATTAGGTGGAGGAGGCGGAAGAGGTGGAAGAGGAGGAGGAGGCGGAGGAGGCGGCGGAGGTGGATTAGGAGGACGAGGAGCACGAGGAGCACGAGGAGCACGAGGAGCACGAGGAGCACGAGGAGGACACAAAGAACGAGGAGGACACAGAGGACGAGGAGGACGAGTAGGACTTGGAGGGCGAGGTGGATAAGGAGGACGAGGAGGACAAGGAGGACGGGAAGAAGGAGAAGCTATCATAAAAGTTTCAACGCAAACATTTACTCTTTGAAAGAATCTTGACGGTGAGATCCTCTTTACTACAATTCTAGCTCCTTTCTATTCGACTTCAGCCCTTACGATCCCCAGAACAGCAAAAATTGAAGATGCTCTTGTTAGGCCAATTGGCCGATTTACGATGTGTTTCGAGAAGATGAGTCATCATATCCTGACAATGATTCCCTCCTATAGGAATCGTGTACGGTTGATCCAGAGGGTGAATGGCTCCTTTGTTGCCATATCAGAGGTGGGTTTTAATCATAAACTAATTAATTGAAACCATGGATTGGCTCTTCATACGACCTCAAAAGCTTCAGGCTAATGAGAAATGTTCACTTTATGGTTTCAACTCTAAGCTCCTTTTTCATTTGAAAACAGTTTACAGCTTTTTAAAGCTCAAAAGCCGCGTTTTTTGCAATAATTGAGAATTTGCTGGTGTCCGAAGTTTGATGAATTTCGTGTTTGAGTGGAAACTACCGGTCAATTCATGAGCTTCGGCTTATGAACTGACCCATTATTGGAAGAGATATGGCAAAATGACTAATCTGCTATAATGCAAGTGCTTAAATAAGAAATGCCACCAGATGACGTCACAAGACGGTAAATTTTCTCACTTTCGAATCTATTTTTATACAATTTCCCATACCTGAGAAAAATTATTAAATTTTTAATAATTTATTTACTTGCCGCAGTATTTACTGCTCTTCGAACACTCTCAGATGAAGCAATTAAAGGATTTCGTGCAGATTCTCCTTTTACTTTAAAATCACCTACGTTTTCAAAGCAATTTCTTGTTTTTCCAACGGCCCGATTGAATATAATCGTCACAAAATATGTAAACGTGTATTTGATTTCACCCATTAATCCCCACGGTCATTACTACTGGAAGTTCGGCATCAGGGCCGTGGAGCGTAGTGAGGAGCAGATGAAAAATGGAAGATCTAACTCGGGCGACGGTTAATAGGTGATGCGCGATGGTTAAGTGGTAATGGTCGGGTTAATGGTCCTGATGAAGGAGATTCTACCGTGGCTGCGGTCCCCGTATCGTTTACCACTAGACGGTGCCGCACCGGCTAAATGTCGCTTCCGGGAGCTTCGGACCACAGTGCTAATGGGCGAGAAAAAATATTAAGACTCTACGAGCGGAAATTTCGGTCCCATGGAAAGGTCAGTTCGTTTCTTACACAGAAATTTGAGAATGAGCAATGCACAGGAGTAAGAGGTATGGGTTAGCTCCCACCTTGGACATTTTCAATTAACTGTGTTAGTACCCCAATCACTTGCCTTAGTGCTCCAATAAATTAGGTTACAGACATAGTGAATGATGAAAATCGAGTAGAAAGCCAAATTTTTTAGAGTATTCAACTACATGATGTTAACACAACAAGTAAAATATGAAAATACAACTCATAAAAAGTTATTTACAACGGCAGACGTTTCGACTAAGGTTTTCTTCATGGTGCAACAATAAAAATGGCCAAAAACCAATCAAGAATTAAAGACCCTAGTCCTTTGGGTCAAAGTCTGCCGTTGTTTTGTGGGCTGTATTTTCATCTGTTATGCTTGTTGTGTTAACATCTTGTAGTTGATTACTCTAAAATATTTGGCTTTCAGCTCGATTTTTATCATTCACTATGTGTTTCATAATTTATAGCTTAGCCAGCCTAAGGTTGTAAATAAGGTTACCAATCCATAAAAGTTGCGATACTACCCCAACTTGAGCGGCGGTATACCATTGGAAATGCCCATACTATTCAACAAGTTGGGGGTTTTTTGAGAACGATTTTGAGTGTCTCGATCTCTCTTTGTAGCCAAGATCTCGATTACTTTTTACCTCTATCGCGATCCATGGTCCACACAGTCGTTATTAACGCACAGTCACAAAGATGATAAGTCGCGGCAGAAGTAAACGCGGAACGCGTGATCCCACCATGGCCGTGATACAAGGGATATATTGAGACGCCATCTTGGGTTTCTCGGAGATGCGCGTTCAGAGAGGAGCTCAAAATTTGAAAATTTAAACTCCGTTTTTAGCGGGATAATATCGTTCTAAAAAACAGGGGGGATTCCTGCGAAACAAGAGCACCTTGCTTTTTTCAAACAAGTATAGCATTTAAAAAACATTAAAGAAACTTATAAGAGTCCATGCCAAATAAGTTTACGCACTTCTAGACTGCGACAAAGGATCATCTGACGTCACTTTCCCGTGTAACGTAAATGCAATAGACAAGATGTCGGATTTTCTATCTCACCCTAAAAGTGCGTATTACTTGTCGTGGAGTCTACCTAAAGTGGGCTGTATTGAAATCAATGGACAATTTAATTTCTGAATGTATTATTTTTCTCGTAAAAATGCCAACTTTTACTTTTTCTAAGGTTTAATCAGTGAGCTGATCGTTAGATTTTAATAGGAGATGGATGGATTTTAATATTTTGATACCCTGGAACCAGTCAGTTTGGGAATCCTCACTCGCGTGAATTTTGCCTACTTTCCTACCCTGTCGTTGAAGTCTCCGAGGTCGTCAACGACAGTCATTCAAAATATTTTTCTAAAGAGAAGGATTGAAAGTTCAAAACGTCCTAAACTCTGGCAGTAGCTCCTACACCTGCGGTCTTATTATTGAAATCGATAGAAAAAGTGATAGACAAAGAAATCAAAGAAAAAAGGAGCGATCCTTATGGTTGATGTGATGGTTGTTAAAGACAAAAAGAAAAAATTACTAACATACAATTATCATATGGTCTTCCATGGGTTGTCATCAATCAAGGAGTTAATTATTGACTTCTTTTGTCAATTGCAACCACCCTTTTCCACCGTAAGATCGCCTCATTATCTCAAGATCTTCTTTGTCTTGTGTTTTGTCTGGCAATTTCATTATCAGCCCACACTTCATATGAAGCTTTTTTTCTGAGTGTACGCGTACAGGGGCATGATCGGGGTCCAGATGACGTTTGGCAATGGGGCCATTGGTGGACTGCAATTGATTAGTCTATCACTGAAACCCTCTTTGTCCATTGCAACCATCCCTTTTCACCAAGAGAACCGTGTCTTTTTCTTTAAAATTTTCATTGTCTACCGCTTTGTCTATCAATTTCAATTTCCGCCAGCAGTTTATATGGCGGAGCTTTTTTAGGTCATTGGGGCCATCGGTAGATTGCAATTGATTAGTACCTCACTAATCTTCTTCGTCCATTGCAACCATAAGTTTTCACCGAGAAAACCGTGCCATTTTCTAAAGATTCTCTTTGTCTGTCACTTTGTCCATCTATTTCAATTTCAGCCTGCGGTTTATAAGGCGCAGCTTTTTTTATGGCAATGGGGCCTTTGGTAAATCTCGATTGATTAGTCTATCACTATCCTTTTTAGTTCATTGCAACCATCCGTTCTCATCAAAAGAATCATGCCATTTCCTCAAAATTGTCTTTGTCTACAGCTTTTCCTATCAATTTCAATTTCCGCCAGCAGTTTATTGGAGCTTTTTTTATGGCAATGGAGCCATTGGTAGAATGCAATTGAGCAGTCTACCGTCGCAACCACCCGTTTTCCCTAGAAAATCTTGTCATTTTCTCAACATTTTCTTTGTCTATCACTTTGTCTATCAATTTCAATTCCAGTTTACATGGCAGCGCTTTTTTCTGAGTGTACGCGTCCAGGCGCATGATCGGGGCCCCAGATGACGTTCGGCAATGGGGCCATCAGTGATTCCCATTTAATTAGTCTACCACTAGTCTATCACTGAAACCTTCTTAGTCCATTGCCTTATTCCGTTTTCATCGAAAGAATTGTGCCATTTCCCAAGATTTTCTTCATCTATACATTTGTCTGTAAATTTCAATTCCAGCCCGCAGTTTATATGGCGGAGCTTCTTTTCCAAGTAACCTTCTTAGTCCATTGCAACCATCCGTTTATACACCAAGAGTATCGTGACTTTTTCTCAATATTATCTTTGTCTATTACTTTGTCTTTTACTTTGTCTATCAATTTTAATTCCAGTTTACATGGCGGAGCTTTTTTTCCGAGTAAACGCGTCCAGGCGCAGGATCGGAGCCCGAATAACGTTTGGCAATGGGCCCATTGGTGGATTGCAATTGCCATAATGCCATCCATTGCAACCATCCGTTTTTACCATGAGAATTGGCATGATTGGTTAATGTCGTTTTCTCATGATATTTTTTGTCTATCACTTTGTCTATCGCTTTGTCTATCGATTTCAATATCAGCCCGCAGTTTATATGATGGAGCTTTTTTCTGAGTATACGCGTCCAGGCGTATGATCGGGGCCCGGATGACGTTTGGCAATGGGGCGGATGGCCATTTTTGTGGTGCCGCTTCGAGTTATCGAGGCACGTCAAGAATGCGCCCCTTTTGAGGAACTTGAACCCCGGCGGAGCCGAGTCGACTGAGGAAGTCGCTCCAAAATGAGACGACGCCGCCGCCGCCGTCTCAGTGTCACCGTCACCGTCACCGCACGGCCCGGCCGTCGCACACTGGATCGAATCAACCAGAGAGGTTGGACATAAAATTTTCGACTAAAACTGAGAATTTTCATGTTCATTTCGCCACAATTTAGATTTTAAGATGTGTTTCTGGAAGAAAATTTCACGAGAAAACCAATAAAACCATTTTTGAGACCTCAAATTTGGTCAAAAACGGAGTTATGAGCGTTTGAATTTTCCGAATTATGAGGTCGGACATGAAATTTTTAACTAAAACTTCAAATTTTGATGTTCATTTCGTCACAATTTAGATTTCAAGAGGTACTTCTGGAAGAAAATTTCACGAGAAAACCAATAGGACCATTTTCGAGACCTCAAATTTTGTTAAAAACGGAGTTATGAGCGTTTGAAGTTTCCAAATTATGAGGTCGGACATGAAATTTTTAACTAAAACTGCAAATTTTTATGTTTATTTTGTCACAATTTATATTTCAAGGGGTGTTCCTGGAAGAAAATTTCACGAGAAAACCAATGAGACCATTTTTCAGACCTCAAATTTTATTAAAAATGGAGTTATAAGCGTTTGAAGTTTCCGAATTATGATTCAATCAATCAGAGAGGTCGGACATGAAATTTTTAACTAAAAATGCAAATTTTATGTTTATTTTGTCACAAATTAGATTTCCAGATGTGTTTCTGGAAGAAAATTTCACAATAAAACCAATATAACCATTTTTAAGACCTCAAATTTTGTTATAAGCGTCTGAGGTTTCCGAATTATGATTCAGTCAATCAGAGAGGTCGGACATAAAATGTTTGACTAAAACTGAGAATTTTGATGTTTCTTACGCCACACTTCAGATTTCAAGAGGTGTTTCCGGAAGAAAATTTCACGAGAAAATCTATAGGACCATTTTTGAGATCTCAAATTTTGTTAAAAACGGAGTTATGAGCGGTTGAAGTTTCTAAATTATGTCCGACCTTTGCTTTTGATTCGATCCACTGTGCGGTGTCCCCGGCCGCCGCTCGCGCTGTGCGATAATCGACCCGCGCGGCGACGACATCGTGAGATCATCGATTCTTCTGTGACGCCATAGGTTAGGCTCGAAGCTCCTTCGTTTCCAAAGGCAACATATTTGTAGGTTCCTCCATCGGAGGGTGTGAATCGATCGAAAAATTAAAACGTGAATCAAGCGACGTGAATTAATCGACACCGATTCGATCGACAAATTTCAAAAAAACCGGTGTCGATTCGATCAACATGAATCGATCGAAAACCAAAAACATGAATCGATCGACACCGATTCGATCAATAATTAATTTAAAAAAAAAAAAAAAAAAAAAAAAAAAAAAAAAAAAAAAAAAATGTTTCGAATCGATCGACAAAAATGTGAGTCGATCGAATTTGGTCTATGGAATCACGTGAATCGGACCACGTTTTCGTTTTTCGATCGATTCATGTCGATCGAATTGACACGTGGGGTTATTTTAATTAATTGTCGATGGAATCGGTGTCGATCGAATCACGTTGATTGGTTTGCGTATACCCTCCTCTCCAGCCTTGATAGTGGGAAGAGCCGTAACCTCTTTTATATGATATCGCTGAAAAAGCTAAAACAGCACTATTCGTCTTATTTGTGTAAGACATGTGAGAAAGCCGCAATTGTGCAAAAATTGAAGTTTTTCCTGACAAAACAACGATAAAGATGAGAATCATTCCGCCAGATAGCCTAAAGGAGCATTACTTTAGAGATTTTAAAGGAGCCGAAAAGTATCGAAATAAGCTACTCTTTAAGTGAATCAATACTGCAATTTTTTTTTTTTTTTTTTCCTTTCAAAATGGTATTACACTTACAAATGTTTTTAATTTTTATTTTCAATATTTTGAATGTGTGTATCACATGTGCAATAATCGCAAGCACTTCCTCTCCACAAAGACTAGGACCAGACTGAGTTGATTAAGGCGTCTGGATACAACTATTCGTGTTCTACGGATGCGCGTGTTGCATATTCAAAATTTGAAGGCGCTTCCGCTTTTTCCACCTCTTCAGAGATTCACGGGAGTTGCCGTTGATTGTAGCACCCAACTGAAGAGTACTCATGTGAGGGAACATAAGGGGACAAATGGGACAAATATGGAAACTTAGTTTAGTTCCTAGGGTCGGATTCATGGTTGCACATTAAACAGCTACTTTCTTCAAGGAGGTCTGTCGGAAAATTGTCATTGTGATTGAGGGAGATTTAAGGGAGCATTTAATGCAAAAAACTTTCTCAGCAACACTCCAGTAAAATTCAGTCAGTTAATTTTGAAAGGGGTCCTCACAAGGGATTGTAATGATTTGACACGGGCAAAAGTACAAAATACCGAAAAAATAAATTAACGATTTTGAAAAACTTTAAAATAGAAAATGAGTTGACTCCAACTTCTACAGTCAACTGGAGCCAAAATTAATAACCCTTATGAAAAACACGTTTAGGTATTTTTCATGGTCATATAATTAAAAACGAGAAAAAATTTGGAGCTACAAATTTCAAATATGAATGCTTATGCGTTCTGGAATAAATTGTGATGGTAGTGAGTTTCCATTTCTGCTCATGCTCTATAAGAAGACATGTAACCCTTGAAGATCTCTTAAATAAAGATTTTGACTTAGAGTGCTTAGTTTCGAAGAATGGACCTTGTGTTAAAGGCATTATTGAGGCAAAAGAAAAGTACAAATACGAAGAAGATAAAAGAAAAAATCCTAACAAATAACTATGAAAAAGCTTATCTTTCACGACACTAAACTAAATGTCGTTCCTAACAAACTTCCAAATTTGACTGAAGTGTAAGTCATAAAAACCGTGTAAAGGTCTTCGACATTTTCTAAGGTAGGGAATCATTAAATCCTGATTTTGATTACGTGGAAACCGTTCATATAATATTGATCGCTTGATTGAGATTTCTGTATAATCAAGCCGTCTGTCATGTACCAACGTAAATTCTTAGGGATTCATACAAGTTGCCTTTTCGAGTATCGATTCCTAGAAAATTATTATGATTCATAAATTATGAGATCTTAATCCACTGTTACAAAGGGAGAAAATGCGTAGAAATTCTCGAGACCCGGGATTTTGACGATCCTGTACCATAAAGATAAAGTTCTCGGAAGATGAACATTGGCAGAGAGAAAAAATAACCCCACGCACATTAGGCAAATTCCTTCTTCCCATTAAATGTTTAAGTTATAGCGTTAATAATAATCGATCTGTGAGATTTGTTATAGTCGCCGCTGCTTGGACGAAGGAACGTAACTTAAAACTACAGTCGCAAAATTTGCTCAAATGATTAAATTTTTTGAGGTAGGTAGAGAGGTAGATCATGGAAAGTTTCTCCAAAATGTTGCTAATTTTAAAGCCAGTGAACACGGAATAAAAAGATGAAGGGGTTGTTGGATGCTATGGGCATTTCAAATTAATTGTGGTAGTACTCCAATAAATTAAGATACCAACTCAAATAATGTGTTAATACCTCAGTTAATTGGAAATGCACATATCATCCAATAAATTGACAAATTGGGGTAGGACTACAATTTTGGGGAACAGCTCCTAATAATTTTTTTTTTTTTCAGTGAAATATTCATCAATTAATAAACGCTCCATTGTTGTTTCGTAAAAATACCGTTGTTAGGTTTTTTTGTGTTATCGTTCATTTAGATAAGAATATTAAGGAAATTTAAAAAATCACAATTTTTTTCAGGTAAAGCTTCGGCAACTTAGACAACGATTCAAATATAGACGGAGCAACAAAAATGCTTGAGATTAACTTCAATATTATACCCTGAGTACGAGTGACACAAATTTAATGACAAAGCGATTCGAAAAATTCACACGGAACGTACCTCTGAAGTTTTTTTGAAGTGTTTCTCGGTCAAATAGACGCATATTTAAATCAAAAGACACTATAGTCACTGTGACATGAGCCCTGCTACGCATGTATTCTTATGGATCTCAGGACACACGTTAGAATGGGCCTAGTTCCTTTTGATTTAAATACGTCCAAATCTTCTGCACAAATACTGGACGCACTTCAGAGTCATCCGGCGTCCAGATATTTTTTAAAAACCCTTCCTCGAATCCAAAACTTTCAATTCATAGAGAATTTGTCAACTCGTTATAAAGAGTGCCATCCTACAGAGTTCACTTATATAGAAACCTGGAGTGGCCCATATCTCCAATCCTTCAATAATTAGAAATAAATGCAAACTAGTAACAACTGTGGAATCTTTCCATGTCCACGTGGAACTTGCGTGATGCACAGTTCTGCCCCTCATCAGTCATCGCAGATGCCCCCCCGCAGATATTGCCTGGGTGCGCACAGCTGCAATGTCTTACGATATCAATATTTTCCCAATTTTAAATTTATTTTTTTAAAAGTAAGAGAAGTCGTCACATTCTACCCCTGCACACTGACCCTTGCAACCCATACACAGGAGCCAACATGGCTGATGCTTCTGCGCACAAATAGTGAGGCAGCACCATGATCCTTATCAACGCAAGAAAATGTAAATATAAGCGCAACGCACAGTGGATCGAGTCAATTAGTGAGGTTGGACATGAAATTTTTGACTAAAACTGAGAATTTTGGCGTTTATTTCGTCACATTTTAAATTTGAAGGGGTGGTTCCAGAAGAAAATTTAACGAGGAAACCAATGGAACCACTTTTGGAACCTCAAAATTTTGTATAAATGGAGCTATAAGCGTTTAAAGTTTCCAAATTTTGTCGATCTCTCCTACTGACTCGATATATAAGTTGAAATTCTATTCATATTAGTTGCAACTCTATTCATATGACTTTGATTTTCTACTCATTTTTACTCGCCATTTTTAGCAGGGTTGGTTGTTACGAAAATTACCATTCATAGCTCCTCTATCGAGGTACAAAGTATGTGGAGTTTACGAGAAAAACGGCAAGGTAGGAAATCGTCAGCTGCTGACGGAGCTTCCAGGAATTTCGATGACCGGAACTTATGATATGTAGCGGTGACCCGTCGGAGAGATGCAGCCCTCAATTAGATTACAACTATTGCTCCCGCTAATTTCTCGCGTGCGTTAATTGCGGATCCCCTCGCCCGCCGGGCACCGTCGCGTTTTCGCCACACGATCGACCCGATGGATGGAACCCGCGGAGGTCTCCAGGACGAAATTCCCGATTGCCTGACTCGAACCGGATGGCACATGCCGCCTCGAAGTTGCGGTTGAGTTGCAAATGTAGATACTCAGATATTAGCCAAGATGTTTCTGCGAAGATTTAGCCCTGCAGGCTGATTATTGACATTGATAGACAAAGCTATAGACAAAGAGGACATAAGGACTGACTAGAACCGGATGGCATATTCGCGCCTCTAAGTTGCGGTCAAGTTGCGAATGTAGATAGTCAGGTATTAGCAAAGATGTTTCTTCGAAGATTTATCCCTGCAGGCTGATTATTGACATTGATAGACAAAGCTATAGAAGAAGAAGACATAAGGACTGGCTCGAACCGGATGACACATGCCGCTTCAAAGTCGCGGTCGAGTTGCGAATGTAGATAGTCAGATATTAGCCAAGATGTTACTTCGAAAATTAGGCCTGCAGACTGATTATTGATATTAATAGACAGAGATAAAGACAAAGGAGACATAATTAATATGGAGCGATCTTATAGGTTGAACCTAGTGGTTCTTACAGCCCAATGCTGATTATTGACATTGATAGACAAAGCTATTGACAAAGAAGACAAAAGGACTGGCTCGAACCGGATGGCACATGCCGCCTATAAGTTGCGGTCATGTTGCGAATATAGAGAATGCACATTTAGAGAATCCGCCTGTTATGGCACTGGAAAAGAAATTCAAAATAACCCTTTTGCAGGATAGAATTTTAAGAGACTTCTAAAACGCTGATTGAATTAGACCGTCTTCGCTACGTGTAGCATACCACTAAAATGACGCTTTAATAATGCTCGTCTAAATGACCAGAGGTTCTCAACTTCTACCGGATGTGCATCATTGTTAAGCTACAGCCACGCTTGATTCTGGAACACCTAATGAGAAATCGAAGGGTAATGACCATCTGGACGTATTCATGCTAAAAGGAACTATGTTACACGCAAACCCTATGCACATAGTTCCTTTTAGCACAAATACGTTCATCTAGAAGGCACTGACGGAGTCTGAGCGCTAAACAGGAGAGCCAACAAAGTTCACTTGTCAACAATCAGGCGACTGTTTGAGTTTGTTGATGAGTCCCAACTAGAGAACAGTTAGCTCCATCCGTTTTGAGGCCACAGGCTCCTTTTCCTGGTTCGCCGGGTGTCAGCACTAAAATATAATAAAAAGTGCGATAGGAAAATATTTGATTTTACCCAGCCAAGTCGCTAGATGGCGGATTTCAGCGCTGCCAGTCTGACTGGTCCTACGTGTCCGGCATCAGACCGGAGACAATATGAAGCGCTCAGCCGATTGATAGGGATCGCATATTGATTTGTACCTGATGCCTCTAGAATGGAGATGTTGCATGAGTGAGGAATTTGCGATTTGACTATTGATTCTTTTATAAAAGTTCGCGAGAAATACGATGATGCCACTGGTTTTCTCTGAAATCAACTCTCAAGCTCAAAAAAAGCTCTCAAGTGGAGGCCAAAATTGAGGGGATATCCCACGCTACCCTGAGAGTCCACCTCTACATCAAGACAAACTCTCTCCATGCGAAGATAGGGAAAAATTACATTGACAGGGCTGCCACTTTGTTTAGGGACTACAAAACTGAAAACACCGCAACCCTGTTAATGTATTTGTTCTCTCGCTTTGCATGGAGAGTTTGTCTTGATGCGGAGGTGGACTCTCAGGGTAGCGTGGGATATTCCCTCCATTTTGGCCTCAACTTGAGAGCTTTTTTTGAGCTTGGGAGTTAATTTCAGAGAAAACCAGTGGCATCATCGTGTTTCTCGCGAACTTTTACAGAAGGATCAATTATCAAATCGCAAATCCCTCAAACATGCAACATCTCCATTGAAGAGTTCAAGCTTTGAAACTTGATTTTATTTCACATCGGTGGAATTCCCTCTGATCTGGCAGCATCCGCGCTCGGCCGCTTGTAAGATTTCGCCTTCAGCTATGATTAAAATGAGGGATGCCAGAATGAGTCTGATAACTCCTCGCAAAGATATTGTTCCTGGAAAGACTTTGCTACGGATGGTTGGTGGGCTGGATTGCGTTCGGATTTTCTTTGAACGATTGAAACGTTCGATTTGTTGTTTAATACTTAATTGAGATGTGCTAGCATCAACGCTCCACAAAACCTGAAATGGGTAATGTGGAGAAGGAGTGGGCAATGTGATTTATGTCAGAATAAATTCACGAGACATTCGATTAAATGGACGTGTTTATGCTAAAAAGAACTATGTTGCATGCAAACCCTATGCTTATAGTTCCTTTAAGCATAAATACGGCCAAATGCCCGGTGAAGCATTAACTATTTCTGTTTTGGTTGAACGACCCATGGGTGTTTGGTTCTTTCTTAACGAAATCGAACTTTCAATGACCTGAGTCTGGTGGGAGAAAATTAAGTCGAGTTAACTTTGAGCGGAGACAAATCAATTTGAAGTTATCCTATTCCATATGATGCCGAATAATTTTGAACTTCAAAAGTATGTCTGAGACACAAAACTGTTTTCGGATACTTTTGGGCTCGATGGAAAAGGGGAAAAGATACGAGATAGATTCAAAATCATTCTCAACCTAGTTATTTTTAGAGGGTAATTTAAAATTTTGCTCCTCTTGTTAAAGTCAGACAGAAGATGTCTAATATTAGTGATTTTTTTTATTTTTTAAAAAAATGTGTTAATTTTAGTTTGACACGTAACTTCACTCGTTTATCGTTCCGCAGATTAAATACTAAAATTAAGTTAAGGTAAAATTAAACGCGAGGGTATCATTAGCGCTTTAATGTAAGGGGTGATTTCTCCCCTCTTTTCTCTTGATAATTTTGAAATTAGTTCTTTGTTCCCGATATTAATTTTTATACAAATTAGAGGCGAGCAAAGCTGCTTTTACGATATGTATGCAGTAAGCGTGATTAATAGTAGTTTAAGCTCAATAATTTGAGAAATGATGAATAAGTTTGATAAAATCTCGAAACTAAGACGGTAAATTTCATTACACATCCAGTGTCAGTTTTCATCCTCGGTTCAGACTTCATGAATACAAGAGCAATGACCTATGGATTTTGATGCAGTGAAATGAGATTGCTTGTGAAGGCATATCAAGGGCGAGCATTTCAAGATATGAAGTTGTCTCTCTTTATCATTTTTCTCTCATAAACTTCTATAAACCATCTTTTCTCAGAGGGAACTTTCCCTTCCCCAAGAATACACTAAATTACGTTCCGCTCTTCAGTTGAAACATATCGTCACCCCTCTGACGTAAGGGCGTATCTCAATTCCCACGTGAGCCTTGTTTCACATATAAATCCATGCTTCATGGGGCTCATGTGAAAATTGAGATACGCTCTTAAGTCAGAAGAGCTACGATATAGTCAAGGACATTAATAAAAATGACGAATGAAGGAGGCGAATGATAAAGAATTCATCCTTCATTGATATGGTTTCAGTTTTGTGCAACCTACACACATGTTCTGTCACACAAAATAACGGTTCAATTCCTATCCATCAAGATGGCATATTACTTTTAAAAAAATCATGATTTTAGGCTTGACCTCGAGTATATTTTCAATTAATTTGTATAATTTTCAAATATGTCCTGGCCGAAAAAAAATCCTAGTTACTATTCTTTATCAGTTGAGATGACCTCCATACTACCGTTCTAAAGAGAAACGCCGTATGATCCTTCGGACGTCGCCAAATTTTTCCCCATGAAGTATTCATTACGAGAAAATTTATGAAAATTTTTACTTGAAATTATCTGATATTTTAGACCAGACTGAAAATAAAATTGTAAGAAAAATTGGAGGACAAATATTCACATATTTTCATGAAAATTCGGGTTTTATCAAAGGGAATTTGGCAACGTCTGAAGGCTCATACAGCTGTTTTCTTTAGCAAGGCAGCATATGTCCCATATCTTTGATTTTTTTTCCATCACGGAAGACAAACCGAATTATGATCTCTGCAGATAAAAATTCGATGTTGCCAAGAGGCACGCGCAGTTTAAAATTCTGCACTGGAAAAAAAAAAAAAAAAAAAAAAAAAAAACATTGGATCTAGAGTCCAGACTCTTGAAAACATCAACAAGAAAAAGGACTCTTGATTCAAGCAGATGTAAGCTTAAATGAAAAGGAAATCCGCTCAAATTAAGAGGCTTGGTTCTTGATTTAAGCTTACAGAGCTTTATTTCAGAGTATTTTTTCTTGTCGATGTTTTTAAGAGTCTGTACTCTAGATCCAATGTGCTTTTTTTCCAGTGTGGTTTTTTTACTCTTTTGTGCAAAAATATACGTAAAACGCTATAAAACGTTGAATCCCAACGCCTTTAAGTGTTAATCTCTCCCACGTAGCCCAGTTCACCTGTGCTCTCTATGAGCATCTTTCTACCTGTTCCTTTGCGTTCTGCCGCTGTATCAAGTTTCATTGAGAGTGAGTGGAGTTCCGACAGTGCTTTTTCAGGCAACATTGTAGAATTCTGTTGTGTTTTGACAAATGAGCTTCGCGCAAGTATTCAGGCGGAGTAGAAGGACCAGCATCCATCATAATTTAATACCCTCGCTTGCAAGTGCATTAAAAACGCTATACATGGGTGTGAATCAACGGCTCTCTTGGATATGGTGACGTCAGTCGAATCAGGCTCAGATTCGGGTTTTTTTTTCATTACAAATTTGAGTCTTATATTTTGCGACCTGATCGACTCAATGCAACTAGAGTCCCTTTAAACTGAGAGTTAAGACAATCCCCCTCATGGAGTCACAAACGGGAATAAAGATAACACAAATTGAAAGTTTTTCGTAATCTTTGATCGGCTCATTCTCAAATTCCTATTTCCGTTCCTTCTCTCATTCTGTTTGTTCCTTGTCGAACTCGTAATTCCCCGGTCCATTCCAGATTATGATCTTTGCAATTGATGAAAATGTAATCCTCATTCCCGTTTGTGACACTGCGGAGGCCTAAAATAGAGGAACCAATCAGACATGGATTCTCGTTGTCTTAACTCTCAGTATAAAGGGACTCCAAATGCAACCTGAGTATCTATCATTGGTGGATACAGCAAATTAGCAACATGATTTTTCTCTATTTAAACCTATAAAAATGTATCATTTCCTGGAGGGGTCAGCTGCTTTGACAAGAATCGATTATTTAACATTAGTTTAAACGGAGGGAGTTCAATGTTGCCAAATTGCTGGATCCGCCTCTGGTATCTGTATAGGGATAGTATGGTCGTGTCAAAATATGGAGTTCTTAGGACTCAAAAGAGCAGCCAAACAAATCATGATGGTTAAAAATGTTAATAGAATGAGTGATTTTCCACGAAAATTAGTAAATTTATGCAAAAACCCAAGTCAAGTACGTGCTTTACACACGACGGGTCGCAAACAATTGTAATAATGAGTCATTTTAGATAGTTTGAGCTCATAGGTTGGCTACTCTCTTGGATTCTAGGAGCTCCATTACTTAATCTTCAAAATTACCGACATGTACATACTCTTAGGTACTCCAAATTCAACAAACGGCATCATTACTATGTGCAGATGCACCACACGTAATACGAGTGATACCTCTTACATTTTCCGTGGCAACTGACCGTACCGAAACTTATTGCGCTTTGGAAAATGAAGCAGTTAGTGTCATAATCATTTATGAATTCATTTTATTTGTTATTTTGTTTTTTAATTTTCGTGTGAAATCAGTGAATATGCCGTTTTGCTCACGACCACAGGCATGAAAAGTACGCGATTTCAGGGGAGGGGGTAGAAGGGGTGCAAGGAAGTATGGGGTGCAAAATTCGCGGTTTGAGTGATAAATGATCCTTGCGGTTGCTCTGTATGTACCGTTTAAAAATAGCACTGAGCAATGATGTTGTATAAAACCCTCGCAGAATCGGAATTTTAATGGAACGTCTTCGCGTTGTCCTGCAATTTTTCAAGAACAGCTCATACCGGGCAGGACATTCAAATTCACAGGTCACATTCTTCGAGTGTTACAAGAACTAATCGGATCTCGTTCCTCTCACGAAAATGTGCGGATAAAACAATGCGCTGTAGTTGTCGTGACGAATAATTAAAGCATTTGACTTTGTGAGTGACTGCGAGATGAATACGTTTCAAAAATTGCGACGAAGGTGTCAAATAAATCAGCCAAAAATAGGCTCCGAAATCACCAACAAGTACCTTTCTTCATGTCCTCTTTCGTCTTCCCCGGGATTCTGCCGCGCTGAGGAAAAACGCCGTGTGAACATTCGAGAATTGTCAAAGTTCCCTTAATATAATTTTTATTTTTGAAGAGAGATATGTATATTTTTTCTTGACATTTTCGAATGATATAGATCCAATTACAAAGAAAATTCCCTGAAAAGTTGAACGAAAAATATTCGAAAGTTTCCTTGAAAATTCGTATTTGATCAAAGGAACTTTGGCAACTGACGAAGGTTCATGCGACATTTTTCCTTGACACGGCTGCACTCTCTCCAAACGGTGCACTCGCTGGAATGGTACGCACATCTGTGCAGAGTTTTGTATTATTTTGAGACCCCAAAATCAAGCGTCCTCATAAATATAGACTGTCTAAAAAAAGAACAAAGAGGCAAGGACCAGAAAAACAATCCCGGGTTATCACTCTAATATTAAATATTATTACCTGCTGAAAGGCGGAAAAATTCAAATTACTTTATTGCAGTGCACATGCTCGTTTACATTTTACGATTAAAGGTCAACTTGTTGACTCTTACGCTTAAAGTAAGTTTACATCCTCAGTATTAGGATATTTTAAAAAAGATGTATTGGGTAAACTACGACTCTAATAATTTGTAAAGGGGTAGGAGTAATTAAGAGTTAAACATCAGAGGGGCTGTATCACGTGCTATTACAACCAGGGCCGCGAAAATGAGAGAGAAATAAATAAAAGTGAGAAAAGAACAACAAGGGTAGAAACTAAAACAATAGAAAGTAAAAGTTTCAAAAGACGCGGAAAATGTAACTTAGATTGCTTGAAAATTTAGGAGTTTTCTCTCGAGATGACAAAAAAATCAGTTTGCATGTGTTTATGAAAATATTGGAAACAGCCCCGAACTTAAGAGGGCTTCATTTTTTAGAAAGTACAAGAACCGTAAGACATAGGAACTGTAGATTAAGGAGGCTTTTTTTGTCGCTTCTTGGACAAAGGGACATAACTTCTTGACTCCAAGGTTGCAAAATTGACTCAAACAACTGAATTTTTTTACAAAAATGTGCCTGCGCAATTTTTGTTGAAAATATATCTGATTTTTGTATGAATCAGAAGAAGAATCAGTGAAATTTTTAATTAAAAATACCCAAAATTAACCTAGCTAAAGTGTTTTGCGCGGAGAATGTTGGCAAACATTGAATTGGTGCTATGTTCTTTCGTGAGGTAGACGTCGTTTTGCCCCTTCTAATTTGAGGATTGTAGTAACCAAAAAATAAGCCCTGTTTACTTCTCAATTGCAAGGGAAGATAAAAATTTCCAATAGACATTGCATTTGCTCCTAAATCAGCTACTGAAAGTTCACCGTTGCCTCAGCCACTGAACCAGAGGCAGTTACCTACTTATTAAGTACTATACTATTAGTATAGTATATACTATTAGTTAACCTACTTATCGGCACTTTCGGCCCACAATGGACGGGTCTACTCGAATATAACTCGTAAATACGTCATCCGTCCAGTTTGTCATTACTGCCATGCTAGAAAACTTGGCCAAAACAGTTGATGAGTCAAACACAAACAAAAAAGCTAGGAGACTTAAACGCAGTGGTAGAAAAAAAACCATTCTATGACAGGACAACTTCAGTCCAGTCCATGACTATGATAGCCATGGTGAAAAACATTATCTTGTCATACATATTTGAGGAGTCGGGAAAAACATTGGAAAGTTTGGAGACTTAAACGCAGCGGTAGAAAAGTAAACCATTCTATGACAGGACAACTTCAGTCCAGTCCAGTTGACCATGATAGCCATGATGAAAAACATTATCTTGTCCAACATATTTGAGGAGTCGGTAAACACACTGGAAAGTTTGGAGACTAAAACGCAGCGGTAGAAAAGTAAACCATTTCATGGCATGGCAACTCCTGGGTCCGTCAAGTTCAGTTGGCCACTATTGCTAAATTGAAAACTTTTCGTGTAATTATTATTCAATTTCAGTAAATACAGCAAATTCCTCTTGATCAGCTTATGTGTCCAAGAGAGCCATACTAGAATGCCTAGAACAGATGAACCTGCGTCAGGGAGCGGAACAACATTGCAATATTCTCCCAATTTAGGTATCGTCATGACGAAGTCAACAACTACTTGCTGTTTCCTGTTTTCATTCGCCTATTTCCGGCCATTTTCCGCAGTTTTCAAATTCCCGGGCATGAGCATTTTGCAAACTTTAGATAGAGCAAAAAGAAGAGTTGCCCATTTTAGGAATGAGTCTGTTGCACCCTAGAGATATGTGAACTAAATATACTCTAAATATACAATTAAGTATAGAGGGATTTTAAGAATCGGCATATTGATGTTTGCATTTCCCTTGCGTTGTTATAGACCATGGTGCTTCCTCACGATTTGCGCGTTAGCCATATTGAATTAAGTGAAGCATCCTAATGCGCAAGGTTGGATGGAACGACACTTCTTACAGAATGTTCACCTGTGCCGGAGCGTCGTTTTTGATGCAGGAAATTAAAAAAAAAAAAAACACATTTGTTTTACGCTATATGTAAGGCTTTCTTAATGTGAAAATCAATATTTTTGAAGCATTTTCTAAAAGAAACAACTCGTCTTTTTGCTTTAGGCTCGTTCCCCCCGTTTTCGACTATTCCCAGTCGTCTGAGGTGATTTCTATCAAAGGAGAGCCCTCACTGGGGAAAAAAACACATTGGATCTAGAGTCTAGACTCTTAAAAACATCGACAAGAAAAAATACTCTTGATTCAATCAGATGTAAGCTTAATTCAAGAACCAAGCCTCTTAATTTGAGCGGATTTCCTTTTGATTTAAGCTTAAATCTGATTGAATCAAGAGTCCTTTTTCTTGTCAATGTTTTTAAGAGTTTGGACTCTAGATTCAATGTTTTTTTTCCAGTACTCGTGACGTCATCAGATCCAGGAACGCATCGTGATCAATAGGGATAATCTACCGACCCAACGAAGCGTTGCCGACGGTGGCCCATTGCCCACTGCGCGGCGCGCAAGTGCAGAGTGCAGTGTGCATTCCGGTGTAACCGCACAGTGCACGTCTGTGCGGTTGCGGACGCGGCGGCTCGGGATTTCGAGCCGATGCAGAGAGGATATCAGGTTGACAGTCCATTTGTCTATCTGCGTGTGAGCGCGGCTTCGAAGTTCGAATGCGGCAAGTGTTCCTGTTCCGCCAAGACCTCAGACGACGCAGCAGTGCCGGCCAACGGCCGACCCGCAGCGCTGCCCCCCCCCCCCCCNAACATCAACCTCCTCCCCCCGCCACCCATCCCCAAATCTCCGGCTCGGCGGGTGGCGCGCCGTCGGTGCGTTTTTAGGCCTTACAGTTGAGATAAGCCGCCAAAACTAATCCCCTGTTTTGAAAACGGTCGGTAACCGTCAAATACGTAAAGACGGAGCGCTAAGAGCGAAAAATGGAGCTCCTTTCCACCAACTCTGCTATTGGCTAGAGGATTGGCGGCGGAATCGGGACAAGTTTGAAATTCAAATGTAGGGCGGGAACTGAATAAAATTGCGTAAACAAATTATTCTGGGTTGATTTTTGCCCAAATTCACTTACCCACATATATTTTTTTAGCCTTAGGTTATTTTTTTCACATTTAAATGTTTTATTTAAGAAATGTCGTCATATTTCTCTATGTTTGAAAAGTTATTCTCACCAAAGACTTCTTCGTAGTGGAGGTAATTTTCACGTATGAAATATGTAGCGCGGTCGAGTAACACTAACCAAAGAGTAAGTGAAGTCTCAAGGGTAAATCAATCAAACATTAGCGCAACTGTAGTAATTTACACGAAAACCAGTGGTCAAGCAGTAATTGATAAGTTTTTGTCAAAATCGAATCAGCAAAAGAGGAGGCAGTACTAGTAAGTTCAATTTGCTGATTGCTGATGCCGCGAATTCACGTTATTGCTTGTAATAAAAGGCGCACCTGTGCGCACACGATAAAGCCCCTTCGACATCATAGGAATACTTCAAGCGGTACACCATTTGGCACACGTGCCGATGTGCAAATTGCCTATACCGCGCCTACGTGAAACGAGTCGGTCATCGTATGGGAACTGTAAAAGCTCATATGATCATGTGAGACCTGAATGTTTGAAGGGGGTTTCATTGCTTTCATCATTTACATTTTTCAAAGAAACTTTTAATGCGATGAAATAAAAGTCACTTTTTTCTCCCTCCTGCAGAAAACAAGGTATCATTTAGCATAGTCACGAGTGCATGTACTGAAACTAGTGACCTTAGAAAAGGATAGGCAACTAAACTAACTGCCGTGCAATGCGAAGAGTATCACCGAAATTGAAGGCACTCCAAGTCGAGTTAGTTCCCTTGAAGTTCTTCACCGATGAAACCTTTACTCAGCTACCGTGCTAAGGAAGGACGCCGTATGACTCTTTAGGTGTTCCAGGATAATTTGTGAATCTTTGTTATCCAATTTTTGAACAAATTTGAGAATTTGCAATCTAATCTAAAGTATCCGAGTATATGTATGACGATCTTTGAATGCCCCTGCGGCGTTTCTCTGTATAGCACGGTAGTATGTCGGTTTAAACTTTAGCAACTTTCCGAGTTAATACATATGCAAATTGCTGGTGATCGCTGACTACTTGTGACAAGTACATCAATTCTACTATCTTCGTAAAGTTCAAATCCAATCTCTCTCAAAGGTTCCATTCACTGTGTAAAGGCACACTTCATGAATAGTGCTCCCCTCGGATTTGGCAACTTTGAAATTGAACCGCGTTAAGCAGAAAGGAACCAAGCCACATCAGCTAAATTGCCAAATTTAAATTTTACATGAAAACAGTTGTGCGGATTTGTGCGCAAACTTCTGTACATTTCCATCATAGCTCGAAGCAAATTCTTTAATATTTCCAAAGAAATCCGCACAAACGTTCTATTGTAAAAAATTAAAGCGCCCAGTTACATTAGGCAATAGCTGATGTGGCTTGGTTCCTTTCTGCTTAACGCGGTCCAAATAGCCACCGGGCAACAAGTCTCAAAGCAGGCACAAAACTTTAGCCGCAGAGGTGCACTGCCATGGTAAGAAAGAACGCCATACGAGCCTTCAGGCGTTGCCAAATTTATTTCAACAAATCACGAATTTTCAGGGTAATTTGTGAATATTTTGCTCTCGATGTTTCAGAAAATTTTATCTAAAATATCTGAAGATCTCAAGAAATAACATTCACAACTACCCTTAAAAATACAGAATTAATCGCGAGAGACTTGGCAATATTTGAAAGCTCATACGGCGATTTGCCTTAACGCAGCAGAGCGGGGTGGAAGGCGATAAGTTGAACAACGTACAAATTAATGGCCAATACAAGGTAATAAAACTGGAGTAAGATAATCAGAGGTGAAATTAGTTAGCGTTTTCGCCTTGAACTAACCGCCCGCCCGGGCTCATCGTGGCCGCCCCTCGCGGGAGATAGGAAGAAAGTGGGAAATTGCCGGCTTCGACCCATTGTCCGCTCATTTTCCGTGCTCTTGATGACCCTTTTATTTCCGATAAGCTCCTTTGTTCCCGGCGATACGCTTTTTTCACGCGTTTTCACGGCTCTTTACACCGATGCACCGCCCTGCCTAGAAAGAACAGGGTAAAATGGATGGACTTTTACTAATCGTCAATGAAGATGTTGCATGTGTGAAGAATTTGCGATTTGACTGATGATTCTTGTGTAAAAGTTCGCGAGAAACACGATGGTTTTCTCTGAAATCAACTCCCAAGCTCAAAAAAAAAAAAAAACTCTCAAGTTGAGGCCAAAATGGAGGGGATATCCCACGCTATCCTGAGAGTCCACCTCTACATCAAGACAAACGCTCCATGCAAAGACAGGGAGTAAATACGTTACCAAGCTGTCACTTTAATTGGGGACTCCACAACTGAAATCACGGCAACCCTGTTAATGTATTTGCTCCCTATCTTTGCATGGAGAGTTCGTCTTGATGTAGACTTGGACTCTCAGGATACCGTGAGATATCCCCTCCATTTTGGCCTCAAGTTGAGAGCTTTTTTCGAGCTCGGGAGTCGATTTCAGAGAAAACCAGTGGCATCAGCGTGTTTTTCACGAATTTTTACGTAAGGATCAACAGTCAAATCGAATATTCCTCACACATGCAACATCTTCATTGGATCGCACGTTAAGCAGAAGAGAACCAAGCCACATTAGATATAGCCAAATTTAATTGGGTGATTCAAGTTTTCACGAGAGAACGTTTGTGCAGATCCCATCGAAAATGTCGAGGAATCGTACCATGCAGAAAATTTACTGAAAGGTTTTTCAAATCTTACGTGACGCACTTACGGGGGAGGGGGGTCAAGCCATTTTAGGGGCCGTAGGCGCAGTCTGTAGTGCGGGCCCTCTAAAGTGTGCCTCCTCGAAAAAGGGGGGTGAGGTGGTGAACTTCCCCAGCGCTACTGAGCAGTGGCGGATCCAGAGGCAGCTTAAGGGGAGGACATCTGGCAATTTTGAATGGGGAGTCTGAGAAGAAAAGCGTCTAGAATTGAAAACATATTTCTGGAAAGAGAAACTGAAGACATATGATCTAAATTTTGCAATACGGATCTACCATTTCTGGGTCATCCGTGAAATCACCGGTCTCCATAGAAAAACTGATGGAACACAAGTTGTTAATCAAATTGACCGGTAATAGTAGTTCGTATTTCCAAAACGTAGTTCGTATATGTTTCCTAAAATGAGCCAAGTTCATATCTGTTGTCCTGACTGAAGCCAAAAAAAAGTTTCCCTTACCGCAAAGTATCCATTTAATACCAACAGCAAATATATGCAAATTAATCAAATCAAAATGAACTGCGAATCATACAAGTATAAATCCTATGTACACAATTCATTTTCATTTATTAAGTTTGCACACGGTTTTTTATCTTGCACAAATCAGAATGCAGTCTATTAAATCCTGCACCGAAAAAAAGGTGCATTAAACATTCTGGATGTAAAAAAGGGCGCGAAAACTAACGAAACGCAGAATTAACCACCACAGCAATTACTTTAATAAAGTGAATATGTAAAACTAACTGCTGTGGCTTTCAATTCAGCATTTTGTGAGTTGTCGCACACTTTTTTACATTTAGAATGTTACATCAGCATCTTTTTTTGGGTGTGTTATTGAAAGGTGAGTAAAGTTTTTGAAGTTTTCTCAAACCGCTAAAGCAGTTATCACCCAATGTGAAGATGTAAAACTAACTGCTACGGCGGTTAATGCAGCGTTTTGCCGCACACATTTTTACATCCAGAATGTCGAAATTAGAAAAAAAATTGACATAAGCGGTTTTTGCGCTAGCGGTCAGTCGATTAAATGTTGAACATGCAAGTAGCCGTGGCGTCGATCCGACGATCCCATGCAAAAATTCACACACAATTTTCATTTCCGCGAACCGTTAATCGCCACATACCTTGATGCTTCGCGACGGGTCGATGGCCCATCATCACACGGAGATTTATGATATTTGTATTTTGTAATTATACACCGTCGGTCACCGCTTTTCATAAATTTTCATAATTGGAACGTGAGCGATCGGGCGCTCGCGAAAGCCGGAGATGAGTCCCGGATAAAGCGGGAAAAGGTCTACGTCTCGTGGTGCTGCTGATTTTCAGATGATTTAAGAACTCGAAAACGCAAATTTTGAAGCGTTGTTGCCCTATTGGCCCTATTTTTCATCCATTTTGCTAATAAGAGCCTCCTGTATAGCAGTAGCGCTCAATTTAGGATTTTTCGATTGAGGGTCGTATTCATAATCGTTCCTCAAACTGCCGGTTACAGTATAAATTGAACGTATTTCTATCAAATGGAATTATGTGCATTATGACGTGAGCCCTGTTATGCATATATTCTTATGGGTCTCAGGGCTCATGTCTTAATGCACTTAGTTCCGTTTGATAGAAATACGTCCAATTCTCTTTCTTGGCAGGGCAGATGGTCTGACCATTCAAACTGCCCTGCCAAGGAAAGACGCATCATGACCATTCGAAGATTGTCATATTTTTAATTGCAAAATATCTATTTTTTCTAAAGTTATTTATGTGTATCTTTCCTTCAAATTTTCATTTACTTACGATTAATTTTTTAATAAAATCCTCTAAAAAAGTGGAAACAAAACGTTCACAAATTTTCCTGAAAATTGGAAGGGAAATGACAACGCCTCGATCGCCTCTGTTTTACGATGTTCTTCGATAGCACGGCGGCATAAACTCCAGCTGACTTTGGCACAAGTGGGTAAGTCAATCGATACGTTACACACAGGTCATTATGCCCCCTCCCTTCATCATCCTTCTACCCCATCCCCTACCCCTAACCACAACTCCATCCACACTACCGTGCAGAGGAAAAACGCCGTATGAACTATCGGATGTTGCCAAACATACCCAAATGAAACATTAATTTTTTAGAAAATTCACAAATATTATTCTTGGAAATTTTTGGATATTGTAGATTAAGTTGGCAATGACTTTCTCCGAAAAATTGGGGAAGAAATACACACAAGTTTCCCCAAAAGTTCATATTTCATCGAAGGAGATTTGGCAACGCCTGGGGCTCATAGGGCTTTTCTCCTTAGCACGGCAGCACAGGTATGCTAGGCATCGAAGAAAGGTATACGGAGGTTTCCTAATTTTTTCATTATCCTTTCTGCTCTCATCTAAATGCTCCAATTATAATAGGCACACGCGCCTTCTCTCATTGCATTATTTAACGCTGAGTGAGTACAGGTCCACCCACGTGTAGAGCGTGTAATTAGATCGTATGCGAGAAGCGGCATTGCCAAACGCCGTATTTCATTGAATTGCTTTGCTCGAGAACCGCCCAACTCCAAATGGGCCAGTTGAACTAGTCACGTAAACGCATTTTGAGAGTTTAGGCATAAGCCTAAACTCTCAAAATGCGTTTACGCACACAGTTAAAATTTCCGTCTATATGGCTACTATGGGTTAACCTGAGATACAATTTTTTCGGTCAGATCAACCAAAATGACAGACTATCACAGACCTTAGATCTGAAAGAAAAAAGAAGTTGATCGAAAAAATGTTGTACCTATGTAAATGTTGTGTTTTACAAATCCCCAACGACTGATACTTGCGGGTATCGCCTAGTGGACCGGGTAAGATGGAGCGCCTTCGGTAAGATGGAGCGCCTTCATTTTTTGTGAAGGCAACACGCACGCTCCTCCGGCGCGAATAACAGAATCAATAATTATTCGCATTACTTTTTCGCAGTAATTTGATTTTATGATAAAACAACATGATAATTACCAATCTATGGACGCGTGTTGTATCTACACGTGTATCTCGCAACATTTTTTAAACTTATTATAAATCGGTAACTACATTAAAACTCCTGAAAGTAACGGATGTTATATCAATCAAAGGAACCTATTCAGTAATACCCAGAATAACTGCTCAGAGGGCGATTAGGCGCCCTGATAGTGGCGCTTAAAACTTAATACACACAATACTGCCGTGAAAAGGAAAAACGCCATATAAACATTCAAGAGTTGCCAAAAAGCCTCCGATCAAATGTTTATTTTTTAGGAAATTTATGAATACATTTCCATGATATTTTCATACAATTTAGATCAAATTACAAGCAACATTTGAAGAAAATTGGAAGACAAATATTCAGAAATTTTCCTGAATATTAGTGATTTGTCTCAGGGAATTTGGCAACGCCTGAAGGCTCATACGGCGTTCTTTCTTTGCGTGGCAGAATACAGGTGTCAACGCTGATTAGAAGAAGAGAGGATTACTTTTGAAACAACAATTTTGTGAATGTAAATTTTAGATAGGAAGCAATCAATAATGAAATAGAAAAAAACGATCGATTGAGAGGTCAGCCGGATTAGTTGTGTTTCTTCAGCTCAGCTTTATCTATCAGCAGCTTTTTCTGATCCACATTTTGTCATGTTACAAATGGGTTTTCTAGACACTATAGATACAGACGGATGAATAGACCTATCAATGGAAGGACCACCTGCAAACAATTATGAGCGCAAGGTGCAAAAGTCGACATTCCACTTTTAAACGCACAAACTGCGTGGTTTCTATCGCTGAGTTTCAAATTGTCTGCTTGCCCGTCCGCGGGCATAGCTGTTTGATTATTAGAATCGATAGAAAAAGTGATAGAAAAAAAAACAAAGGAAAAATGGAGCTGGCATGCAATATATCGCCTCAAACCGTCTTCTCAGTTTTTCAAAAGTTGGTCTACTGTGCGATGGGCTTGTGGCTCGCAACGAATCTTCCGCGTTGACTCCAGTAACGTGTCAACCGCTCAAGCAAATCGCCGGTGCTTTGAGAAAATGTTTCGTTGCCAAAGCTGCTACTTTGTAAGCGCGGTTGATAAATTTGCCCTACCGTCGCGGTGGTAATGCATTCGTCGAAGAGACGGCTGTAGGTTAAAAAGGAAGGAAAGAAAGACTTACTGCATGCTTGATGGATTTTATTTGAGGCTCGCACTTCGGCTGTTGGACTTGGATGTATTGGACATGTTTATGTTGAACTGAACTATGTGCAAATGAATTAAATCAAAAGAAACTATACGCGTAGGATTTAAGGCTGCGTGCTACATAGTTCTTTGGAATTTATTTGCTTGCATCTTTTTTTCTTTTTACTTTTTAGCGTCCCTCTGACATAAGGGCGTGTTTTTTCCCCATATGAGACCCGGAAATCATTGATTACTACGGAGAACAGGGACATTGCATGTGTTTCTGTCAATCTACCTAGAATCATGTCTCGTTGCCCCTCTGACTTAAGGGTGTGTCTCAATTTTCAAGTGGACCTTGTTCTCCGTATGGCTCTATGCATTCTAGGGCTCATGTGGAAATTGGGATACGCCCTTACGTCCGAGAAGCGACGTTTCGCGGCCAGGCGTTACCGTATGCTTCCGCACCAAAGGGGAAATGTACTCAACTTCCGGTTCTTCTAGATGCTTTTTGGATTGCAATGAAAATTACAAAGTTATTCGTCAACACTTGAACTGAAACAAAATCAAGTCAAATTTTGGAGGTAATAACTACACACAGGAAAAAAAATTCATTGGATCTGGAGTCCAGACTCTTGAAAACATTGACAAGAAAAAAAAAACGCTTGATTCAAGTCCAGACTCTTGAAAACATTGACAAGAAAAAACACGCTTGATTCAATCAGATTTAAGCTTAAATCAAAAGGAAATCCGCTCAAATTAAGAGGCTTGGTTCTCGATTTAAGCTTAAATCTAAATGGAGAAAATCTGGTGTTGCCAAATTGTGGGATTCGCCTCTGAGAAAGCTCCTATTCTCAAAATCCACGAGATCCTTGCATATCCGATTCATTAGAGGCCACAGGTCCCACGGTCACTCTCCTCGAAAGGGGGGGGGGGTGAGAGGCCGGGCGAGGAGCTTATGGGGGAATAATTGAGAAAGAGCAACCGGTCGGGGGAGAAAGGGGGGGTTGGCGTGGCCGAGGCTTAACAGACGCGCACCGTTGCCGGTTCGAACATTAATATTGATTTCGCCGTGATATCCAGATGGAGAAATAGGAAGAATCGGCATCGACGGAGACAAACGCAATACCGGCGCGCAGAGGCAGACAAACAGACGAAGATTCTAACAACCGTTACCTGAAACACTCGTACAAGTCAATATTATGAATGTAGTTGCCCCGGAGGCCACCGTGGCGCTCGGCTCGGCCGCGCGCTTCGATACATTCGCCGCCACTTTACGGAGCGGGGTCGATCTTCGATTGCGATATGTTGGCCGGGGTTTTATGGGGGGGTCGGTTTTCGATACATCGATACTCGATGCGGAGAGGTAAGGGAAGCCACCGCTGAGCGGGTAAGCGAGCTGGCCGATATCGTTACGAATCCAAATTGATTCCTGGCCGCGTGGATGGACGTGGTGCCGTACCCTCCCGCGGGATCGCACAGTGGTTGTTGGGGAGGAAAATTGAAACAGGGCTGGATCCCTCGGAAAATTATAACTTTAGAGACCCGTGTGCCGACACCTTGTCTGAAAACATTTTTAGATTATTGAAAACAACTACAATTACAACTATTTGACTCATATTCAAATGAAAAACTGCCTATCTCTTATCTAAATAGACATGTGTGAGTTTTGAGAGACTTTAACGAAGGGGTAGAAAAGAGAAAAAAATCGTTGACGAATTGCAAACCACAAAATCTACACCGGTAAGATATGTTATCGAGGAGTTTGGTTTCTTTTCTTGCAGAGAATAGGCCTGTGATTGAATTTAATCGGTTTTGTGACGATGGTTTGGCTTTCCAAAGGCGTTTGATAAGTAATAAAGCGTTTTGACTCTTTTCTTGAGTATTTTAGAGCAAACTCGATCTGATTTCCACCAGTTCAATATGGAAAAGAAAAATGAAAAAGGAAGCGGGGGTAACACATAAACACATGTTATATGGTACTTCTATACAATACCATGTCATTAATCAATTATTCATAGTTCACGTAACGAACCTTAACCTATACGTTCAATTATACAGAACTGTATATCGTCACCCTCCGGCCAAAGTATCACAAGCACTATGCGACGATTCAAAATTTTCGCAGCAATATTATTTTGTACCAAGAAATATGTTCAACGAAGCTGTCCGAAAATTTCACTGAATTTTCTCTCTGCTGACTATAAAATTCAGCGAAATTTTGGGACAGCTTCGTTGAATATATTTCTCAGTAAAAAAAAAAAAATAAAATGGCTGCGAAAATGTCTAAACTCCGCATGGCGCTGGTAATACTTTGTCCGGAAGGTGACGATATACAGTTTTGTATACTATGAATGATTGGTCAATGACATGGTATTGTATAGAAGTACCATATAACATGTGCTTATGTGTCACCTTCCCCCCCCCCTTCCTTTTTCATTTTTCTTTTTCATATTGAACGGGTGGAAATCAGATCGAATCTGCTCAAAAATACTCAAGAAAAGAGTCAAAACGCTTCATTACTTATCAAACGCCTATGGGAAGCCAAACCATTGTCACAAAACCGATTAAATTCAATCACAGGCCTATTCTCTGCAAGAAAAGAAACCAAACTCCTCGATAACATATCTTACCGGTGTAGATTCTGTGGTTTGCAATTCGTCAACGGCTTTTTTCTCTTTTCTGACCCTTCGTTAAAGTCTCTCAAAACTCACAAACTGCCGTGCCGAGAAAAAACGCCACGTGAGCCTTATTTGGAAGTTGCCAAACTGAGTCTAATAAAACACTTATCCTCAAGAAAAGTTTTTCTCCCAATTTTTCAGATAATTTTATTCTCAATTTGATCCAAGGGACTTAATAATTTCGAGGAAAATTATTCATATCTAACCTCAGCAACACTCATGTTATGGAGACATTTGGCGAAAATCTAATGATTTTGCTGCATTTTCTTTAACACGGCAGTATACACGTTCTGAGAGACTTAAACGAAAGGGTAGAAAAGTAAGATAGAATAAAAGCATTAACCCTGAGTTCGCTTTATTACACTGAAAAAAAAGTGGAAGTGGGATTGACCATAATGGTATAGTAAAAAAAAATATGGTGATAAAAAGCCAAATAATGGTCGATTTAAGCATCTAGATGAAAGTGAGAATCATACTCGATATAAAAATTACCATACCCGGATTGTAAATATCAGTTAGGTGTGTCTGTCCATCGTTTAGGTATTTCTCACCATCAGCTGGGTATTTTTTACCATACGATGAGTTAAAAGTATGGAATAACATGGTAACACTTGCGTTTGATATCTGTAGGCATCTGTATGCGACTGGTCATTGTGTTGGTAGGTTAAATTTACCATACTGGTATAGTCAGCGTGGTGAGAGCTCCCGCTTGACTGCGCTGCGGTCTGTGGTCCGCCATTTTTCGTTTGTCTGTTTGTCAGTTATAAATTTATCACGTTGAGGGTCGGAGTCCGTGGCTGTGTTTTATTGATCCATATTAATCCATGTGAATCCACGCGTAATTTGCCCAAATTTGTGTTCGAATTGTCCCTAAAGCTACCGTCTTCTCTTCGAATCTATCTATATTGATCTGCCACATACATTTTCTGAGATTTTTTCGTTATTCGTATCGACCAATTTCTGGAGGTTAGGAGTTGCTACAATGAATCTGGCTTGCAAAGTGAAGGAATCCTGAAAATTTGAAAACCTTCGCAAAGTTGTTCTGCAATCCAGTGAATATCGGTTCTGTGTAAAGTCATTTCGAAAACATAAAAGTGCGGAAGTAATTTGAAAATAATCGACTAGAAGTGATTTTTGAATACTTCGTTCGTAGATATATCTATATTCTTGATAAAATTTTCGAAGCTCAACATACTCAGATGAAGAGACAAATGTGCGTGGGATTGATGTTTAACTGTAACTTTAAGCAAAATTTGGCAGCTTCTGCCCCACCGTGAACCGTGCGATTGGATTTTCATGTAGTGTCTTTTTGTGGGTATATTTTGAACTATCTATTTATTATATGCAATTAAATTTTCCGTGGATCTGATTTAGTCTGTAAATGATACCTTAACGCGAATAACAAGTATGGTTTTGGTATCATTTACTTGAAATCAGTGAAGCAATTATCTGCTATTTCTCGTTGAAACTGTCTTTAACTGCCAGTGATTGTGTATGTAACGGAATTTCTAAAAGTAAGATGTAAGTAAAATATCCACGACTTTCATCAAAAGCATTTAATAATATAAGATGAGTGGATTTTAGAATCTACAAGGTTTATCGCAGCATCTGGATGCTTGAAATTACCATACTAGTCAGTCGGGAAAGCCACACTGGCACTGTGTCGCATAGTGTCAGCCGTATCGTGTTATTTACCATACCGGTATATTGGTAACTATGCTGCAGCTTCACTGTGTAAAAAATCAAGTAGACAGTATGGTAAATAACACCCAAACTCTGGTAAATCCCACCGATTATTTTTTTCAGTGTACTGTGCTCAGATCCATCGGACAAGAGAGATCGTGGATTGACGTCCGTTTTACATTCCTTTTTTAAATTTAACTTTTTTTAAGCGTTCAGGCAATTGAACGACGCAACAGTCTCGCAAACACGACCGTTTCAGTCCGGATATTTTGAAAAGTCAGTATGGCGTCAAAAATATTACCTTCCCAGGTATCACAGTTTCTTTCCAGATTTTCATACAAAGAAAATTAATAAAAAGGTTGAAATAGGTGCGCTACGTTACGGAATCTATAAAGACCTGTCAACAATACCAATCCTAAGAATGATATTTTCGGAGGAGAAGAAAAAAAAAACATTTCAAACCAATGATTCAACCGCGCATTCGCACATTGATCACTCTTCAGAGAATCGACTGTAAGGTGCAATAACAATTAAAACATTAAGACCTCACTTTTCGGTGTGCGACGAAACAAAGCAGAATTGAGGCGAAAGGTGATGTAGATTATGTAATCTTCAAAAAAAATCTAACGTTCTGCGAATCGTGGAAAATTCCTATTAGAATCCAGAGATCCTCCTGAATTCACTCCTGCTAATAGTGAAGACGATGTTTCCTTCGTCATCATTAAATGAATGGTCGGTCAATGGAGCTACTATGCTCCCATTTTGAATACGGACGTTGTATGAACCGTCAGAAGTTGCCAAATCACATTTGATAAATCTTGTGAATGTTTATAATACAATTTTCTAGACAATTTTATTCGATATTTAATCTATAAAATAGCTGAAAATTTCAAAGAAGTTCATTCGTAACTGTTCTCAAAAATTATCTTTCTATCGAGAGAAGCTTGGTAAGGTTTGATTATTCATACGTCGTTTTTCCTTTGAACTGCTTCATAAGGCCTTGAAAAAGTTCAGCGCGTGTTATAGAGCCCTAATTTTCTAAAAATGTACGATTACTCAGAGCTAAGTTATGATGATCTCTAATGAAATAACTAAAAACTGCAGAATCATCAAAGCAGAGTTGTAACTTCAAATCGAGTATTTCGTTACGCAAACCCCCTTTTTTCAATTCTTTAAAAACTAATTTCATCACCCATACTGCTCCCACACATATGTTAATGGTGTGCCACAGAAATAAAAAAAGTCGCATTGTGTAAGCAGAGTTCAATTTCAGGGTCCATTTCATGGGATGAAAAGCCTAATTTTCGCGTGGAGAACAGCCTCCTGAAATCTCACTACTTGAACCTGAGACAACCAGTAGGATTTGTAGTTTATCATTATACTCGTATTTACTGTATGAAAATTGAAGATTTTTTTCAGTGTGGGTAGTAACAACAGCGCTTTCAATGCTCTGCACAACCACCAATATTCGCTCCGTACTCCTTTACGGGCGCATGAGACGTCCAGCATAATCCTGGATAAGTGGCACTCAAGACGAAATTTCAAGATGCCATTCACTAGATGACCTCTGGATCGATAGACGAGAATGGCGATTCGGTATCGCAGAGCGCCCGGGCGCGCTGTAAAAGCAACTTAGGAAGTAGCGTGAATTCAGGGCTACTTGATACGAGCGCC
>NW_017547181.1:3993715-4154458 GCF_001854935.1 Bemisia tabaci
CCCCAATATCACGGGGCCTCAACAGCATCGTCAGGATACCTTAGTTCGGTGAACTGAGGACTTCAGCTCGGTGAACTGATGACTTCAGCTCAGTGAACTGAAGTTCTGTTCACCGACCTGAAGACTCCAGTTCGCCGAACCGAAATCCTCAGCCCGCCGAACCGAAGTCCTCAGCCCGCCAAACTGCGGAACGTGAGTTCCGTGATCTGAAAACTTTCGTGATCCATATGAACTGTAGTTTTCATGTCGGTGAACTGAAGTTCAGTTCCCCTCGCTGAAGTTTTTTTCTCCGTGCAGAGTGCAAAATTCGCGCCGGATCCATGCACTCAGAGTAACAGGTGGTCAAAATTGCAACTGAGTAAGCGTGAATTTCGCGCCGGGATTTTTAACAGTGTAGAAGACCATTCGTGTGATGAAAATAATGGTGGGATCATTATGAGAATAATCTGAATATTTGTAGTCATAGGCAATCAGCTTATCTGGTTGAATTTTGCAGTCACTGTCTGCATCAAGAAAAATAAAATTATATTATTTAAGTATTCGTAGAATACATATATTGGGGCAAGACTGTGTTACAGCAGACTTACAGTTATCGCCCTTGGATGGATTTAGGGAAGAAAGAGATGTGATTCACCTCCACTCTCCAGAGAAATTAGAAAAAGAGGCAAAATGTAACATGATAAAGTACATTTCCAAGCTCAAAATTTCAGAGTCACACCTTTTGTGTGCGCTCAAATAACGACCAGATCAGCCTGTAAAGTAATGGTGTTTGGAGTAAGAATGAAGTACAATCAGATTATGAACCCTCCCATTTAGCGAATTTGATTTGCAACTAGAGTCAAACATCGAAGTTAAAACGGGTGGTTTGCTTCTGCGCTCTACATTTGAGCCAGAAGGTAGAAAATATTATTAATGGCGAAGAGAGTTTGTGAGCATTGGAACAGAACGGTAAATCCCTTGCAGTATGAAAATAATACCAGCGAACGTATGTTTTGCTTCCGTTGATGGCCCATAAAAAATAATCTAATTGTCATTTCCGAGAGAAATGCAGGACCAAGCTCCGGTTTATGTCGAACCGAATCGATTAGGTGAGATGCGTGAGCTGCCGTATTGAAAAACGTCGTATGAGCATTCGAGTGTTGCCAAATTTCCTCTCAGAAAGTACTAACTTTTAAAGGAAGTCATGAATAGTTTCCCATGAAATTTTTTAACACTTCATATCAAATTACGAACATGATTCTCTGAAAAAATAGAATAAAAACATTTAAAAAATTTCCTGAAAATACCTGATTTGCTCAAGGAGATTTGGCAATGCCTGAAAGCTCATACGGCGTTCTTCCTCAGCGCGGCAGTAATAAAGAGTTAACTATCGATAAAAGCACGAGTGCAGAAAGTACGGAGCAAAGGGACCGAAAAACTTGGTGAGGTTTAATCCCGCGAACTAGTTTTCATTGTTATCTGTCAGGAGGGAACCCGTGTAGGCTCAAAGAGTTCTCTATTTAGATAGACACGTTTGTCGTGGGATTTACGAGCATGTAATGTTTATTATCTGACCTCAGATTTATTGAGTTGCCTTTCAACGAGGGGACGATCGTAAATTATTTCGTGCCCGCCCGAGATGAGGAGTGACCACTGCTAAGCTCCGTTCATCAAGATATAATTGTGAGAACTGCTTTTGAATAGGTCTCGAGGTCTCCCTCTAAATCAAAGGCCGGACAGTGACGTATATTGGATTAACTGTGCAATTTAATAATTACTTACCATTATTAACACAAAGCATGTCTTTGCGCCGGGAACGCTCCGAGATCGCCTATCAGGTTTCTCGTTTCCTTGAAAGTGGAGGACTATATTGTGACTGGCGCGCGCAGCTCATTCTGCAATCTGTAATGGGATCTGGGCTCGCTCGCTCAATTGAGTTGTACCCACAGCTTCGGGTTATTGAGCCATCGGCGGAGTAATTAGGAATTGAGCCCTTCTGAAATTGGTGCAAACTCGTGGAGGAACATACCTCGTGTGCGGTCCCGCTCAAACCTAATGCTCGGGATTTTAATCGTACGAGCGAGCCATCTTTACTTTTTTATAATTATGGATTGTTATTTTTTTTTTATTTCAAATAAATTTGTATGACGGCATGTAGAGTACCTATATTGAGAGAGTATGGCCACTGGGGTTACCACCTCTGATTGGCTCAGCCATCTTAGGCTGAATGGAGCCCTTAAGACCCAAAAATGGCGAACGCCATAAATTAATGTAATGCAAAATGACTCAAAATGTAGTTTTCTTTGCTTATCGTAACGAGAAATTTACTCAAATGCACTCTTGCGACTTCTTTACATATTTTTAAGACTAATCGTGTGCAATTTTTGAGCAGAATTATCTTGAATGTAGTAAGGTTGGCAGCAAGTACGGTTGGTGGTAACCGTCAAAAGTTGGCAACGACCCCCCTCCCATCGACAAGAACCAAAACAAAGCACCGCCATTTTTGGGTCCTAAATAGGTACTCTAACGGCATGATGCAAGAACCATCGCGGCCCTAAAAGTCCACATACAGGTACCCCAACAGACTAATTCGTCCGTCGTTGGTGATATTTAAGCTCTGCTCTATTCACTCAGAGTACGGCGCGAAATTCGCGCTGGATTTTGTTTTCACGCCGGCTATATTTCACTCAGAGTAAATCATTGATTTTCAACAGTGTATATTTTCAAAGACGCTTCAGAAGAAATCGTTGCTTTAATTTATGACAACTACAAAGAAAAGCTGATGATTTTTCAGTGATTCAACAATTTCCAATTAGCAGCTACAATACTCTTCTCTCAATGATGGCTAATCTACGTCCATATACTAATGGCTTAACGAATCATTCGGCAGCTGGGAACAGTCAGTTTAAGCAGGTTGTCGACTACGTTTATCAAACTGGGTCTTATCCAAACAAATCGCTCAATCAGCTCTAAGTGACACACAAATTCATCAATCATCATTAGGCGAAAAAATTGGGGATACCTCTATACTTCGAAAACTCGCTGTAGCAGGCTTCAATATAATTCGTTTTTTGCAAGTCCACACCAGCCTCGCCAAAAATTCCGCTCATTGCTGAGGCCGTTTCAGAACCGTAACCGAAAGGTAGCTACTTGGGATCTGAAAAACTCGCAAGGCGATTTAGCTTGACAGTTCGTGCCAAACTGTTGTTTTCTTCGGATGCCAGTCTTAAAAACAGAGTTGTCAGCTGGGAAATAAGCGTGGTAATTCTGCGTTTGTGAAGTTGATTTCCATCGAAGACTAGTTTGAGAGGGTTTATTTGCGTTGCGTCAACATCGCTCTTGGTTTGGCGCTTTAAATAAATTAATGTCACCTCGAGATGTAAACTATCTCCGATACATCGTTTAAGCCGGGCCGTCCTAATTTTTCTTTGACAAGCCCTTAGATCTAGACCCAACCTTTGTATGAAAGCTGTTACAGTATGGTTTGAGATTTCGGATCCCCCATATAGATGTTTTGATGTTGTGTACCTCTACCGCAAAGGCTAAAAGTAACAATTCATTTTTATTTTGGCAAAATCAAACGCGTAGGATGCTAAAGAATTCAACATTAAATCTTAGCTTTTGGGAATGGTATAAGAAGCCTTCATTTATTGTAGTATAAAATCTGTAAGGTGGGTATGGAGCATTTCTGTAGAGCGTTTGTGGGCTCCTAAAAAATATTCCATGGAGAATTCGAAAACTGTCTTTGTGACTAAAGCTCAATGAATTCGAAGTTAGTTCTATATGAGAAATATGTAAACGCACTTATTCGGTGGAGAGTTGGGGAGACGGGATGAATTTGTACCAAACTGTGTGGACACATGAAATAGTCATCATTTAGATTATGTAAGATAGAATTCTTAAGACTGACTTTTTTGTTTACTTCATGAGGTATCTTAGATCTTATCGCTATAAAAGAAAAAGAGAAAGAAAGCTTTTTTTTTTTTACTGTTCTTCGATTATCTTATAATATTTATTCAAATTTATACGGCCTGAAGATGACGTTCAACTTTCTATGTTGAATATCAATTGGGATATCGTCCTTTGAAAAGTCGGGTTTTTAACGTCATCCACCGCGGTTGTGTATAAAATCTTATGTACTACCGCGGTGGATGACGCCATTAATCGGATTTTTAAAGGCGCGATATCTCGGTTGATATCCAACGTAGGAAGTTACTGTTTAGACAGATTTTATTATTTTTAGAGTTGATCTGCGAGAGTAAAGCATTAAAGCACAATTTTGTGACCAGCGCAACTGACACATTAGTCTAAAGGTCTTGCTTCAAAGAAAAAGCCCCAAATAAGACAGCCAATATTTAAACAATATTGTGTGGATCTTAATGCAAAAATTGGGCCAATATTGGTTAAATATTGACCCAATGTTAAAAGTGTACATCATATTTCCTTTTGGCATAAATACTGTGCCAATACTTTAAAATACTGTGAAAATATTTTATAATATTTCGGGTAAACATATTATTTTTAAAAATACTAAATAAAGATTCCTTAAATATTTAAAAAAAATATTTTTGATTGAAATATTATCAAAATATTGTCAGTATTATGTAAACATTGTGACACTACTGACAATGTTTGCCCAATATTGTAAAAATATTATGTCTTATCTGGGAGGAAGTTTTAAATAAGCTCTAATGTGAACATTTCTTTAATGATTTTCCTCCCTCCGTCGCAAGTAGGAAACGGGTATTTCCTCCCCCCCCNGGGGGGGGGGGGGGGGGGGAGGAGGGGCAAGGCTCCCGGAAAGCGCAAGCCCCGTTGAGAGCTGTAGCATGTGGAGGAATGATGCAGCCATGCGGTGGCGGCGGGTCATTTGCCACGCGGGGCACTTGTGGTCCTCGGCAACGGACCTGGAGCCTGCTCGCGCTCGACGCGACGCGACCTCTACCGGGAGCTCCGCGCGTCCCCGACACGTCACACTCCGGGTCGCAACGTCCTCCGCTCCTGTAAAAGAACTTACCAGCTAGGTCATGGTTAAGAACGGACATGGGCCACTTTTTTTTTTTTTTTTTTTTTTTTTTTTTTTTTTTTTTTTTTTTTTTTAGATTTCTCAAAAGAACGTTTTTGCGCTGATCCCTATGCTGACTTCCGTTTACCTAAAAAAAGAAAGAAAATAAACACACGAAAATGGGTGCAACCAAGGCTTATAAAATAAACACAAAGCCTGGGACGTTTCGGTGTCCTTTTAACTCCCTCCTCGAGCAGGAAATGAAAAATACATAAAATTATAAAAATGAAAAAAAAAAAAAAATTAAAAAAGGTTATGATGGCCTATCTTCTTTTTTTTCATCACGAATGGGGGTCTGAGGGTCTTGATTTTTAAAATTGTATTACTTATAGTTTCCTCGTTAGGGCTGGGTTGAGACCATCCCGAGGCTTTGTATTAGTATATTAGCTTTGATTAACCGTTTTGCCCAAGCCTGCTGCGCAAAAAAGCTCAACTTTTGCACAATTTTAGTTTATAATATAATTTTTCCCAATAAAAATCGAATTAGGAGGTTAGGTATCGCAACTCGTGGTTGACCGCAAACCAACAAGATCTTAAAAGCATGATAGCAGTTCGTTCGGGTAAGACGAAAATTAAGTTTGGAGTTAAACGCTACTTTTCATTCAATGATTCACAGAATGACTGAGCAATTTGCTGACCATACATTTCGTCTTATAATCACTCGGAAATGTTTGCAAGAGCAATGTGCTAGGCGAGATTTTGGAGTACACGCTAGGCTTGCTGAATGAATCTATGAATACAAAAATAATGGAAAACAACTTTCAGTATATCAAGAGGTTGCATTACGTATGACTTGTTTCAAAATTTGTCTTTAAATTTGGTTAGTGCGTTTAAAGACGCCTATGATTCTAGCAATACGTGGAGACTTTAACGCCAGAGCAAGAAAATAAACTTTTTTGGTCCAAATCTTGTCTCTTTGATAGAACTCCGTTTTATTATAAACACATACTTTTTCAAAACTTAATTTCAAAATCGATTTCTACAGTTCAGGACGATTTAATTGTTGCAAAACTTTGCAGTTTTTAACGGTAGAGTAATAAGAAAACAAAATTTCATCCGTCCAAATGTAGTCTCTTAGATAGAATTTCGTTTTAATGCGTAAGATAATTTTAAATTTAGATTTCAAAATTGGTTTTTACAATAAATTAAGAACACATATACTTTTAGTACAACTCGGCGACTTTATCGCCAGAGTAGGAAAACAAAACTTCCGTAAAATAGCGGATTTTTTCCAGAATGCACTCATGATGAGTTTCCTCAAGGCGTCAAATGTTAGTGAAAATGGAGTTTGGGAGTCCAGTTTGCGTGATTTTCTTCTTTTGAGATTTTGATGGTCTATGCTGCTAATGCTACGGCGGCCAATTTTCAGATTCCAGTCTCGAACCAACATGGCTAAAAATGTTTATGGTTGAGCGTCTTTCCGCGAGAAAGGGGCCAATTTGAACAAAAACTATGCAAATATGTACATTACAAACAACGGGTAGTAACGATTGTAATAATAACTCCTCCTGAATAGTGTAAGGTAATGTAGGTTGACCTTTTGGGCTATGAGAGTCTAGGAATTCCAAACCTCGACATGATCAAACACTCCTCATATGAAAACTCTATTCGGAAGTATATTTTCTCAGTATGCAACATTCTTCAGGTGGTCAAACACTGAATTTTAAGAACACACACAAAATTTTAAGAAAGACTTTCGTAGCAAAAAATTTAGGAGACTGCACTGCACCGATGATGGATCCAATTAAACCCGAAACGCGTCTGCAGTTGCCTTCCTGAATGGCCGTAACAAGTTTTGCACCAAACAGCATTACTCTTCAAGGGAAAATTGTGCCTGCATAAGTGGGCTTTTTCCCCTCTGCATGGATCATTGGAAAAAAACACATTGGATCTAGAGTCCAGACTCTTGAAAACATCGACAAGAAAAAATACTCTTGATTCAATCAGATTTAGGCTAAAATTAAAAGGAAATCCGCTTAAATTAAGGGGCCTTGATTCTTGATTTAAGCTTAAATCTGATTGAATCAAGAGTATTTTTCTTGTCGATGTTTTTAAGAGTCTGGACTCTAGATCCAATGTGTTTTTTTTTTTTCCAGTGTACTTGAATATAACTCGTGAATACATCACCCGTCCAGTTTGTCATCATAGTCATGCTAGAAAACTTGGCCAAAACATTTGATGAGTCCGAAAACAAACCAATAAGCTTGGAGACTTAAACCCAGTGGTAGAAAAGAAAACCATTCTATGACAGAACAACTTCAGTCCAGTCCAGATGACCACGATAGCCATGATGAAACATTATCTGGTCCAACATATTTGAGGAGTTGGGAAACACACACTGGAAAGTTTGGAGACTTAAACGCAGCAATGTGTTTTTTTTTTCCCCAGTGATATTTTCAGTTTTCTGAAATGTAAAGCACATTGGCCATATCCCCAACTTACCGTCTACAGAATTTTAAGGTTATGTTTGATTTCGGACTATTCGGTGCGCGCGGCGTGCGCGGCACCGTGTGCCTCGCTCCGCGATGCGTTCTTCGTCCTCCGGTTGCGAGAACCTGATAAGCGAGCACTTCCCCTTTTCAAGCCGGGCTTGTCCAAGTTGAGTGACTGGCCGAGGCATCTTCTCAGAATCCAGCGCGGCTCCGGCGCCAGCGTTGCCATCCCTCCGACATTTCCGCGGTGTCCAGATCCGGTTTCCGGGGCGGGCTGGCAACGCCGCGCGGCGCGTTGCTGGCTGCCGCTGTGCCATCTCCACAGTGCAAATCGGCTCCGGCGGATACGCCCGTTGCCGGCCACCGTCCGCATGCCTTTTAGGGTTTCCAGACTGTCTGCGCGCGCATTCCCCTCCGGATTCCCGTTTCAGCCGTTTCCCACCGTCAACACGCGTCTTTTTCATTTCCCTTCGCTTCGTTTCCTCCGCCTCGATTTCCCGCTTTCGTGCCCGTGAGTCGGGGCCTCCGAGACCGGGAAGGCAACCTTCGAGTGCGTTCTGGTAGGTACTCTTGGGACACGCAATTACAAGGAACAATGAATGGGTCAGTTGCGCAAGTCATAGAATTGTGTTCTGATGTTTGATTCTTGCATAGTAGCTAAAAATATTAAGATCTGTCCAAACTGCAACTTTCTACGGTCAATATAACACTGGAAAACTTGCACTGGATTACTGGATTACTTGCACAGTGAATCGAGCCAATAGGACAGGTCGGACAAAATATGGAAACTTTAAAAGCTCATAACTACGTTTATACACAATTTTAAGGTTCTAAGTGGTTTCATCGATTTCCTCATTAAATTTTTTTCTGAGAGCACCCCTTGAAATTTAAAATGTGACGATATAAACACTGGAAAAAAAACACATAGGATCTAGAGTCTAGACTCTTGAAAACATTGACAAGAAAAGGACTCTTGATTCAATCAGATTTAAGCTTAAACCAAAAGGAAACCCGCTCAAATTAAGAGGCTTATTGGTTCTTGATTTAAGCTTAAATCTGACTGAATCAAGAGTATTTTTTCTTGTCGATGTTTATAAGAGTCTGGACTCTAGATCCAACGTGTGTTTTTTTTCTAGTGCATCCACCGCGGTAGTGACATCCTTCAACGAGCACAACCCATTTTTACCTCTCGTCTATAGTTCCGTTTGACAGAAATATGTCCAAATTCAATGGGTTAGTTGCACTACCCACAGAATCGTGTTTTGATTCTTCATTTTTGCAGATTAGTTAAAAATATTAAGAGCTGTCCAAACTGCAACTTTCTACGTTCAATATTAACCGAGATATCATCCATTGAAAAGTTGGGTCTCAGACGGCATCCACCGCGGTAGTGACATCCTTGGTTTCCTCCACCGTTTTTTATCCAAGTTTCGTGAAATCATCTAAATTCGTGAAAAATAATCCACAACTTCGACGGGATCTAACGCCGATAGAATCCATAGAAATAGAATAGAATCCATTCTTCCGTCTCAATAGAAACTCTTATAGACGAAAAAGGGCTTACATTTGTCCTATAGATCAAATCCCAAAGTATAGCGCATTAACTCCCGAACACCATGTGTATCATCCTGACACGGAAGTCAAAGACAAGGTTCAGACGGGAGAATAGTTCTTTTCGAAGAACTGGTCAAGGTCTCTGAAATTTGAAAAAGATTAATACATTTTTCTATGTAATTCTACCAAAGAGAAAACATTTGGATTGATACGCGTATGTTTTCTTACTCCCGCGTTTAAGTCTCCAAGCTTCTCCAAAATTCTAGAAGTCTTTGTCGAAAGAAACCAATTTAAAAAAAAAAAAAAAAAAATTGTACTTTCATAATACAGAATTCTATCGAAGACACTGCATCCGGTTGAATAAGAGTTTGTTTTCCTACTCTGGCGTTTCAGTCTCCAAGCTCTGCCAGAAACATACATGTCCTGAATTGCAAAAACCAATTTTGAAATCAAATTCTGCAAGAATTCGTTTTAAATATAACTTGTGATACATTAAAAGTTATTTTCCACAACTTACTTTGTCTAAGGTCTAATTTTACTGGATGCCATTTGATCCATCCCGGTGTACAAAGTCCGATCATTACCTAGACTACATTTTGCGATTAACAACTCATGCAGTAGGCTCCTTCTTGAAACAACGTTTTTGCTCCTAATGTTCCTGTAGGCGCTTCCTCCTAGGCGCTTCTGCTTTTTTCTTCTCTTCAACTTCATCTCGTTCTTTCACGTTTTCCTTTCTTCCTCCTCCTCGTCTTCTTTTCGTTCTTTTCTCTCTTTTTTCTCCCTCCCTGTTCTTCCTAGTCTTCTTCTACTTCAATTCCTCGACATGCAAAAGTGCATGTCTGCAGTGGCGTGGCGTGCTTTGCAATAGATCGATTGACTTGCCATTTATATTTACGGAAAAGGATCGAAAAAAGGGTGTTCGCAACGAACACCTTAATAGTCGATTCTTTACCACAGCCTCAAGTAGTGAAATATCGATAGTAATATAATCGATCATTCACGCCTTGCCACTGCATGTCTGCACGTAAGGCTTTTCGTTTTGAATACGATTCATTCTCTATCGACGTACAATTTTCGAGGTCAAATTGTGCTTTTTTCAGGAAAACTTCACCAGAGCTCGTTCCTCCTGAAACCAGATGTTTCATAACCTCAAAACCAATAATCAGCACTGAAAAAAAATCAGTAAATCCGAACTAGTTAGGATCATATGGAACCACGATTTTGTTCGATACACACGACCAAATTATTCGGTCTGCTCAACCGAACTGTACGAATTTATTGTGGTTCGGTTGCACAAACCGAACAATTCGGTTGAAAAGACCGAATAATTCGGTTGTGTGTACCGAACAAGACCTGGTTCCATATGATCTTAACTAGTTCGGATTTACCGAACTTTTTTTTTCAGTGAGGTACTCCGTGTCCAAGAGGTATGGATCAGGGTTATTCGTCTCAGTGAGCGCAACAAATAAAACCAAAAAAAGCAGTAAACTTACGTCATGCACATTTACCCGTCACGTGACAAGAGTGTAAACAATTGCAGTTCGGACCTAAAGAGGTCGCACCTGTGATGGAAGGGCGTATCTCAACTCCACATGAGCCCTGTTCAGCATATAACCCCATGCTTCTCAGGGTCCACGAGGAATCGGAGGCAAGCTCTTGCGTCAGAAGAGCGAGGCAGAGGCGGCACGCAGAGCGGCGACAATGCCCGCCCCCCGGACCGAGGCGAGCCGGCTCTCGTGGTCGTCCGCGGATAGGTCAGTTCTATTGTCTTCATGTCATGAGCATTGCGCATCGCACTGCGCATGGACATTCCTCTTCCGGGCGGCTCTGCGACTGCGCCGCGGCCCCCGCGCACTCGACGCATGCGCAGTCCCGGCCCCGACCGGACCCGGTCTTTTCCACCGCGCGCAACCTCCTTGCCGACTTCGGGATTGAGTTTTCCTGGAAGTGTGAGAACTTGAGACCCTTACGTCACTCGGCGAGGCTGCGGTTGCGGTGCTGCCGTGCTAAGGAACAACGTCGTATGAACCTTCAGGCGTTGCCAAATTTCTTCTCGTAAAACGCAAATCTCCTCGTAAATTCGTGAATATTTTCCTCCCAATTTTTCAGATAATTTAGTTCACAATTTTACCTGAAGATTCTGAAAATTTAAAGGAAAAATATTCATAACTTTCTTTAAGGATGAATATTTTCTCGAACGAAATTTGGCAACTCTCGAATGTTCATTCGTCGTTCTTCCTTAGCACGGCAGAGTGGTTGCACGGTCCTGGGTTCAAATCTGGTGTCATCCAGGATGAAGAGGATTAAAGGGACGTTTTGCCATGTTATCGAGGAGAGCAGTGAGTAAACAAGCGGGAAAGTCCATTTAAAAAGTTCAAAAAAGCATTTCTAAGGGGGAAAAAAAGCTGATCAAAATTCAGCGAATCAAAAGAGGACAGCCGAGCTCACGTAACAAGTCGGAGTCTGAAGCTGAATTTAGCCAGTCAGTTAACGCCGTTTCTCCCGCAAGACTACATCAGCCGAGCCCGCCAAAAATATAGTTTCTAACTAGTCCTATTCTACCGTGCTAAGGGAGAACGACATATGAGCCTTCAGGCGTTGCCAAATTTCCCTTGATGAAACATGAATACCTTGATCAACATGTGAATATTTTTTTCCAGATTTTCAGATAATTTTGCTCACAATTCCACCGAAATTTCCTGAAAATTTCAAGGAAAAATGTTCATAAGTTTCATCGGAAATGAACATTTTATCGAAGGAAATCTGACAACTCTCGAATGTTCATACGGCGTTCTTCCTTAGCACGGCAGTATTCGAAACGCCGTTTTCCTAACGCCGCGCCGGAGGTTCGCATTTTCAAAACGGGGTTCCTCAGCCGTTTAGAGTTTTAAGCAAACCCGGAAACATTCCCGAAAGCTCCGTTCACTCCGTGCTTTCAAAACATGAATTAAGGAAATTGGTCTACCACTGGTTCATGTTTAAAAAAATTAGTGCATTTTGTAAGAAATTGGATAACGTCATCATAAATCCCTTCTTCAATGTTTAAAAAACTTGTAGGGAAATAATGTATTATTTTTACCGTTGAAATGATCCGACTTTATCTGTTGTGGTTATCATCAATCGCAGACTTGTAGGTATTATTATTATGCTCTCGTATCTCAATTCACAACTCGAGGCCGGTAGATATTTAGTCCTCCCCCGGCAATTCAATGCAAAGGAGCGTCCTTAAATTTAAAATTGAAGTTAACAATTTAAAATTGGGATTAAAACTTTAAAATTGGAGTAAAAAAATTAAAATTTGGATTAAAAGTTTAAAATTGGAGTAAAAAACTTAAAAATGGGATTAAAACTTTAAAAATGATACAAATTTAAAATTGGAGTAGAAATTCAAAGTTGAAGTTTAAAATGCAGGTTAATTTTTCGGTTGGTGGTAACTATCTATCTCCCAGAACTCGCCTGACAATCCTGCAGCTTCCTAGCAACGCTGCTTTCTGTAATTGTTGATACAGCTTCTCTTTAAGGTTGATCTTCCTAACCCTATCAAACAACTTCGTAGGAATCATCCCCGTTATTATTATTAGTATTTTTTTCAAAATAATAAGAAAAGTGTCCGAGTAATAAATGAACTACATTTTGCAATTTGGAACTATAAATTCTGGCTCATCTGAAAAAACACTTATGTGCATAGAAAAACTAATGGCACATACGTTGTTTTTAAACCGGGCCAGAGTTTATAGTTCCAAATTGCAAAATGCAGTCCAAATCGCCCTGAGAAAATTTATGGGTAAAATTACTATATTAATACTGTTTCGTATGAACTTGCTAATTACATGTCAATGTTAACCACACTTTTTTTTAGTGCGTTGATTTCCGATTCAAAATTTAGCGAGCACTTCGGAAAAGCATGTTGGCAAATCGATTGAAGAGTATAACGGAAGCTAAGAGCCGGAGCAACGGAGAAGGAGCAACAAGCATTTGAAAAAGAAGAAAAGCCGGTGAAATAATTAAAATTCTTGGGTCCCGAATATGATTGAACTAAATTAAGTAGCGGCACGCTCACCGACCCCAACTCTCTCGTCAAGTCATCGTCGCCGGCTGATGAGCAAGCTTGCCACACTGAGCAAAGAAAATTAAAATTTTGAACATGAAGGCACAAAAAAAAAATCTCGAGCGTTTCTACATTCAAGAAATTGCATGAACCAGAAAAAACACTGAGAGATGGCCCGAAATGTATGTAACAAGGTGGTATAGTAGAAGAGTATTAGAGTACAGAAGGTAGAAGAAGAGTAACCCTTTTTCTGAATTTTCAGGTTGAGTTTTTTCCTACTACTTCCTCTCGGAAAATTTAAACCCCCACCTGTTTGAAAAGACTTCCGGTGGCTGAGGTACGTAGAATTGAAAATTTTTGATAGAGACTGAACAAAAATTGAGTGTTTTTAGACATTGATGGGCTCGAATAAATTTCAACCATTATATCTGGGTATAGAAATCCATTATAGAGTCACAGAACCAGAAACTCTAGTCCAGGAGAGGCTGGTCTTAGTTCATAATCCAAATCTAGGTGATGCCATTTGACATACTTCTCCAGGAATGAGCGCTAAGCAGTTTTTTTTTTTTTTTTTTTTTTTTTTTTTTTTTTTTTCTCAGCGTGCAAATTACGTTAATTGTATTTTTGCAATTGTATTAATGCTGATTATATGTAATCATTATTGCCGTCTGTATGAATTGATTTCCAAAATCCTGCGATAAATTTTGCATTGATAACTCGTGGCGGTATGACTCGTGGTGGCTTATATGTATCTCACCTAGCACTGCATTTGGAATGGTTTTCTCGGATCATCATTAAATAAATAAGTTGATTGAGTAATTTATTCACAGGAGAAAAAAATAAAAATTCTGGCAATTAAAGTGGGTTCTAATGCTATTTCGACGGGGAAAATGAGACGAAATGAATGCAATTAGCGCGGACTTCAAAGAGATCGGAAAGGAGCCATAGTTACAATTAAGAAGTTTTTGCTGCTTAGCTGCTCAGCGATGCATCTTTCTGGGCGTCTCGCGCCCTTTCACATCAGTGGCGTGGCGCACTTTGCGATATATCGATTGATCTGCCATTTAAACCTACGGGAAAGGTCGATAAACAGGGTGTGTCCGACAAACATCTTAATAATCGATTCTTTACTATAGCTTCAAATAGGGGAATATCGGTAATCGATCATTCGCATGTTTCACATGTACTTTAATGCTAAGTAAGTGAGGGCTAAAAAGAGGTCGAGGATGAAAGGAATGAATACCGAAAAAGTGTAGATGCTGTTTTAAGGAAAAGAAGAAACATTTTAAAATTTTTCGTCCTCCCCATACTTACATAAGCTTGCATTCTTATGAATTGTTTTATCCATTAAGATCAATTTTCGTAAGCCGCATTCCATTCCAGATCTCCTACAAAGTTTAAAGAGAACAATGTTCGTATAAGACAAAATAAAAATTTGCGTAACTTATGATACGAAGCGTCAGATCTTCATGCCAAAATTGCAAATCTCGGCATTTCTGTCGTTCTTCCTGACAGTTTAAAAATTATTCCAAATGCTAATGAGGTCCAAAAAAGCATCTTATCCTAGCGACCCTTGAGAATTATTTTCCTCCTACTCACAATAATGAGGAATTTGGACTGGCATTTTTAATCTCCTGAAAAATTTTCTTTTTAAAAATACGCACTCTCGCGGTTATGCACTTTAATAGATTGCCTCTGCTTGCAACAGACCCAGAGTGCCACGAATAAAACATGTTTCTACAACAGTAAGAACCTGCGATATGCCTAGAAATTTGCAAGAGTAAAAATTAAAAATTTTCCTGAAGATTGACAATTTTGAGATGAAATTCGGTCTCCAAGTCTATTTAGCGCCCAAAACCCCCGCAAACTGTCATACAACGCCAAATAAAATTACATCTTCATTCTCTTCACTTTGTTTTCTTTACGATGTAGTCAAAAGTATTCTCACATATTATGAATGTGTAGTTGGGCAGCTGAAGAAACGAACTCAGGGTATGCTAAAAGCAACGGATATGGTTTTCTGAAGGAGGTCGGCAGGGATTTCTAGGAGTGATCAGGTCCGCAATGGTGGAGTGCGTCAGATCATGGGAGTCGAAAATGACGTCGTATTTGACGTCGTATTTGACGTCATGGCCAAACAGCTTGTCTGGTATGGTGACGTTAACAGGATGACGGAAATAAGGCTGCCGAAGAAGATGCTTGAATGGGTTCCTCCTGGGAGGAAACGAAGGTAGTGGTGGTGGAGTCAGGGGGCCATGCCCCCCTCGAGCCAAAAAAAGGGGGGAGATGAAGGGGTAAAGGGAGAGATGGACAAAGAGCGGGAGAGAAAAAGAATTCTCGAAATGGTTTCAAGACAGAACTATAAAACCAAAGGATGCTGAATATACCACGGAAATAAATAGTCCATATACTAAAATGAAGTTACTCTAAAAAGAGATATTATTCATCAATTTCCAACTTCCAAATAATGAAGAAATGGTATACGAAAACTGCTTACAATTCAGCCTGGGAGGGGCTAAATGTTGAGAATTTTCCGGGAGAGACCCCGGAATTTTTTTTCCCTGATGGGGGGGGGGGGGGTCCGTTCCCCCAGGCCCTGCACTCGACCTCAGTAAAACCCCCCTCCCTTCCGACTCACTCTGAATCGGCCACTGGATGAAGGGGACGTCCAGTGAAAGGGGGACGACAGGGGGTTTTGGAGGAAATGAAGGAGTGCCAACTCCCTGAAGGACTCTGGGAGTTGGCACTCCGTCGGGACTTTGGCGGGCGAGTGTCGCAGAGCGCCAGAGAACACAGTGAAAGCGGCTTTTATGTATGTTTGTACTCTTTTCTTCATGCGGATAGGGTCACGTTGGTATAGAACCGGAGAGACCTATACTGCCCTGCTATGGAAATACGCCGTATGAACATTCAAGAGTTGCCAAATATCCCTCGATAAAATGTTTATTTTTGAATATAGCTGTGAATAATTTTCCTTGAAATTTTCAGGGACTTTGGGTAAAATTGCGAAGGAAATTTTCTGAATAATTGGAGGAAAAACAGTCATACATTCATCAGGAAATTCGTGTTTTATCAAAGGAAATTTGGCAACTCCTGGAGGCTCATACGGCGTTTTTCCTAGGTCGATCCCTCCCCGATAGTATGCCTCGAGGGTGATTCTTAAGAGAACCCTCAAAAGTTTGTTGCTCAATCTCTCTCCTCTCGTACGTTCAATTAGCGTCGAGCTCGAAATCGCGCGTAAATTTCATTGCTTATCCGTCATAAAACACGGTGATTTCCGTCTGAGAATTTATTGAGTCCTAGGCGCGGCCGCGTTGCCTTGCGGACGCGAAAATCCTCCTTTTAGGCTGTCGAGGTTCCCGGATTTCTCCGCTAGATGGCGCCACCGGCGGGGCATGAGCACCCGCATCAGAGGGCTGGCTCTGGCCATTGTTACATCGTTGCGACCGTGCTAATGCTCGCTAAAATTGGCCGCTCGTAAACTTGCACTCGACGATGCCACACCTCCGATTTAATGGGTTATTTCAATATGGGAATCTGAGAATTTGTTTGGATATTGGCAACGCTACTTGCACTTGCCATTTGATTCCATGTACTTCGTCAAAGGGGAATAAAAGCATTACGTCAAACTTGAGTGATGTCTACATCCCAGAAGTATATGGACACTCACCTTTGGCAGCGTTATACCGGGGTATAGATAGCAGATAGCTCACTCCAGAACCTACAGCAAAGCTTTGGGTACGAGTCCGCACTGAGAATAAAGCACTGGGCTCAAAAAAGGCACTTCTTGGTTATGATGTCTTAAAATATCAGCTCATACTTCTTCCATTACAAGGAAAGGAAATGCATTTATTTCAGTGGGTTGGAATTTTTAAGCCAACGTGCGTTAAAAATCAGCACAAAGCTGAAAATCTCAATACAGAGGGAGAAAGCTCATAGTAGCACAATTTTCCCTCAAAGAGAAACGCCGTTTTTGTTTACGTTGTAGTGTTGCGCAAAACAGCGTATCTCTTTGGGGGAAAAAATTCCAATGGAGATGTTGCATGTGTGAGGAATTTGCGATTTGACCATTGATTCCTATGTAAAAGTTCGCGAGAAACACGATGGTACCACTGGTTTTCTCTGAAATCAACTACCAAGCTCAAAAAAAGCTCTCAAGTTGAGGCCAAAATGGAGGTGATATCCCACGCTATCCTGAGAGTCCACCTCCTCATCAAGACAAACTCTCCATGCAAAGATAGGGCGCAAATACATCAGCAGGGTTGCCGTGTTTTCAGTTTTAGATCCCCAAATAAAGTGGCAGCCCTGTCAATGTATTTGCTCCCTATCTTTGCATGGAGAGTTTGTCTTGATGTAGAGGTGGACTCTCAGGTTAGCGTGGGATATCCCCTCCATTTTGGCCTCAACTTGAGAGCTTTTTTTGGGCTTGGGAGTTGATTTCGGAGAAAACCAGTGGCACCATCGTGTTTCTCACAAACTTTTACATAAGAATCAACAGTCAAATCGGAAATTCGTCACACTTGCAACATCTCCATTTACTGTCTTACGAACCGTATGCGTCTACCGCAATCAGTTTGTATGTGTTTAGTTCGATGAGCTTTTATACCGAATATTCTTTACCTCCGTTACGCGGCCCATCCCTCAAAGGGCGCTTAAGAGGCACTCTAAAAGGCACTGTTTGCGGGTTTTCGCGATTCGGAATCTAAATAACGCGAGCTCATCTAGAGACGATCTCCAATAGATGGCTGTAAAAGTCATTAAAATCGGCCCGCTGAATATTTGGAAAGAACTGTGGCAAAACATACACACTGTTTTAACTTTATCGCGTAATACAAAAAAAACCTTGATTATATTTCTGAAGCCTCATTAGAATGAGAGTGAACTAAAAAAAATTTCTAAAATTTATCGATGAGTTTTCCACGGAAATGTAAAGCACCAGCGGAGAGTTTGAAAAAACCACAACTGAAAACAAGTACCCTCTCTGTAATTAATGCCTCAAATAGTGCTTGATTCGAGGCAACAAAGGTCAACCGACACCCTCAGTGTTGGATCTACAAACAAATTACATTGGTTTTTCATTTGTGTTGTCAAGGCAAATTTTTTTTGACCTCCTGACTCCCTCTGACTTCCTACCATATTTGATTTTTAAGCAGAAAATTACTCTACTTCAATTCTTCAAACATTCTGTGATTTTTTTCCCCTGTCTGAAGAAAACTCTGTGAAAACTTCGAGGAATGGTTTTGATTTGTTCTTTTTCAAAATATAAAAGGGAGAGGACTTTTTTAACACTGGAAACAAGATGCGTGATTTAGGAGTTCCACCATCGGAGAATCTAGAACTTGTTTGAGCTAAAAAACACATGATTGGTGCCTGAGCCAAACTCAGAGGTTTCTGTCTTAAATTTGTCAACGCTTGGTGATTTTTCAGGCAACTTTTTGATTATTGAGCTGTCGGCTTTCTCTCATTTTGTGCCTTGATCGTAATACCAGACAATTTTACGACCGATTGTGACTATCATGACCTTTATAGAAATGATTTAACAAATTTGAGCACTTCAATCTCGCACCAGCACATAATCTCTTGTGAATACTAAGAGCCTTTCGAGTAAACATACTAAACCTGGATTTTGTGAAATAGACGATCATTTGTTGCTCTCTGAGCTCACTTTTAATATGGTTAACCAACTGAATTTTTACAGTTTGGTAGATAAGTATTTTACAATAATAAGACAAAAATTACGATATGGGTATAAGCGCAGATGCTCTAGTGTCTACACCTCGTTTGAAAGAAGTTATTTTCATTTGGCACCGCAAGTTGATGGTGGGACACCCGGCGTTTTTGCAACAATTAATGATTTCCGCCTCGCTAAATACCTCGATCTCATTGATATATCCCATATAAAAGCGATAATTCCTTTACTTCATTCATCACTGATTTGAATTTCGCAAGGCGGAATAATAATCATATTTTGTACTGAAACAGTTAATTTCGCCATTAGGTATTGTACGCATTTCTCGGTGACGCGGCGCGGCGCGGCGGCAGAAGTTAAAATCATTAAACCAAATTTTGTGTTTGTTCTTTCATAATTTTTTCGTTAATTTCTTATACCTGGAATGCCTTGTCCGTTAGAAATAGGTTTACGAAACTTGACTTTCGCGCAAAGTTCCGTGACCTTTTGCTAGTAGCGTGACAGGGCTTTCCCAAAAAATGTGTTCAACACGAGTAAACGCGTCTTATGCACCCCTCTCCCGCTGGCACGTTCACTTGATGGTTTTTATTGATGTATTAAAACGAATGAGAAGGGTACGGCAAAATACAGGCGGCCCATGGGCGGCAAGTAGGAAAATCCGGCCCTGTTGATCTCCTTTTAAAAATAACAGTTGCGGAAATTTCAAAACACCGCAACCAAGATACGCACTTTTGCAGTTTCACAGTCGATTTCTAATTTGTTATGCTAACCTGAATCTATGCCGGTAGACATTTTTCTAGTTACCCAAGCATTGACAGCTACTATTCATCAGTATAAAGCATCAAGTCTTAATAATAATTTCCAATTTTTTCAAGTAAAGCAGACCAACATAGCTCTCCCGGAGATCATATCACGGAAAATGAGTGTTAGGGGTTATCCCCTGGAACTGTGGTACTGCCCCCAATTCGTTGGATGATGAGCACATTGCCAATCAATTGTGGTGGTATCGCAACTCAAGTTGGATTAGCACCGCAACATTTGGGTTAGTAACCTAATTTATGGAGGTACAACCACAGATAATTGGAAATGTCCTTATCATCCGACAACCCTTGGCTATTTTTTTCCGTGATTTTCCCTCTCGATGGGAATTTTGGAATATGCGAATCTAACCACAGATGAACCGAGTTTATCAGAAAGGTATGTAACTCAGACTTGTACCAACCGACATGAAGTTAAAAAGGTTTGAAGTTTTATACCTTAATAAGACTCAATGTAAAGAATAAAATTTAACCCCTCTTTTCTTAAACTATTTTTTTCCATAGTGAGTTTTTAGCAAGAGGAAATGTACGTCTAATGGAACTCAAAAACACTCTTAGCTCAATTTTTTAGAAAATGTAGGTTGGTTCCTTTTCTAATAAACTTGGTCCAAATGGAGGAGTCTTTATCACGAACCTAAATGCTGTTCTGCTGTGCTGAGGAAAAACGCCGTATGAACATTCGAGAGTTGCCAAATTTCCCAAGATTAAACATGTATTTTTGTATACAAGCGCCTACAAGACTGCATGAATACTTCTTGCATTGCGCCAAACGCATTGCAATTTTCAAGCGGCCAATGAAAATTAAAAACGTGAAACTCATAGTTGGGAATTGATTTCAACATCAGAGTGATTGTTTACTTGCAGAAAACATGTATCAGAATGCTTAAACTCACACCTTGTCTAGTGGTCTATTGTACCGTATTTAGGAAGAACGCCGTATGAACATTCGAGAGTTGTGACATTTCCTTCGATAAAATGTTTATTTTTGAGGAAAATTATGAATATTTTTCCGATAAATTTTCAAGAACTTTAGGTAAAATTGCAAACAAAATTATCTGAAAAATTGGACGAAAAATATACACAGATTTTCCCGGAAATTCGTGATTTACCGAATGAAATTTGGCAACGCCTAAAAGTTCATACGGCGTTTTTCCTTAGCACGGCAGAGCCACGGAAAGGGGAAGAGAGAGGTTGCCCATCACTCAGTTCCGGGCATGAACCCGAAAAAGCCGCGGACAGGGGGAGCAAACACTGGGTGCTGTACGGAGCATATAGTTAACAAATAATTTGCAGTAGCAATGTGTAATGCATACACAGACAGACATTCAGACACACGTATACTCACACACGACCGCGTCGACGCACGCACACCGTCTCACGGGAATAATTATTATAAATTCCGATGCTCCAAGCGCGCAGCGCACATGTGGTGGTGTGTGCGCGAGTCCGCTTTCGTGAGTGTGTGTGAGTATAGGAGCGGAGCTGGTCGATGCCCCGGTTTTACCCCCACCATTTCGAATGTCGTGGGACTGCCGTTGGCCGCTCAGTATAGCTGTAACTAAGTAATGCTGCGGTCAAGGTCTCGAACAATTAGATCTTCCCGTGTAACTTTTCTGTGCTCCCCCGGGATCCCTTTGAGGGAATGTCGGTGAAACCCACCGCGGTTGTCCCTGTGGCCCTGTGCGAGTGTTGTGCCAAAATATGCGCTAGCATCCTTCACGTGCGTTCGCAGCGTTCCCAGTAACGCACTCGTCGAATTGGATAATTGAAATCTTCGCGCTTCACCGCGATCCGTCGAAACCCTGGTTTTGTTTTTAAGTTGTTATCTATACCCCAGTGCTAGTTCGGCTTCTAATCAGTGTTTGGAACAGGACACGTTTACCCAAAGGAGCATAAAGTGCTAGGTAAGTCTCTGCTTTGACCCTCAAAATATTGTTTTTTCATTTCGTTTTAATATTCATAAATGTGTGTCAAGACGTTCTAAAAGTTGAAATTAATTTTAAGATTAATCTGTAAAGTACGCGAATACGTCAGAAAACGCTGGACTAGGCTGTCCTTATTTTTAAAAATTGGCTGTCCTTATTATTAAAAATTGCGGCAACCCTTTTCCTCTTGACATCAATGGTTTACTCTCTTGTCCTTGCGTTGGAGTCACCTCGGTGGCATGTCAATTGTCCACAAATTTTGACAGTTAATTCTCAGTACAGTTTTGAAAGGAGCGTAAATAAGAAACAGACAGGACATCATTTTGAAAAATTGTGGTGACCGTCTCTTCTTGACACCATTCGCTTACTTCCTTGTTTCTTCGTTAAAGTCACCTCATGGCACTTTTGACGGTTTATTTTCAGTAAAGTTGTTGAAGTAACGGCATAACTAAGACTGTCGTCCTGAAATTTCATCCCGTTTCTTGTTGACATAATTAGCTTACATTCATGTACTTGCGTTAAAGTCACCTCGTTCGGACGTTTATCGTTCAAACTTTTAGACAATTAATGTTTAGTAAAACCTTTTAAGTAACGTATAAACTTGTTAAAACGTTTGATAAGGATGCCATTATTCTAGAAATTGCAATGATTGTTTCTTCTTGACACCAATAGCTTCCTTTTTTATCATTTTACTTAAGAAATTTTATAATATCATGTTCATCGTTCATACTTTTGAACAAGTATATTTTAAGCGGATATCATTCTTTGAATTGGTTGTATGTATTTATGCTGAAAGGAACTATTAACAAGGAATTAAAACAAAAAGAGAAATAAAGCATGGATATCCTACGCACCAATTTTTTATTATGATTAGATTCATTTGTGCATAGTTCATTTTAGCAAAAATGCATCCAACTTTATAATGAAACATGATTCGCATGACAATCTCTCGGATCACAAAATTTCTCTCTGATTCACCACCCTGTGTATCTAGGTTTATGGCGAAAATTACTTTGAGAGTTACTAAAAAACACACCAATGTGTTGTAGATAAATTAAATTCACTGCATATTGAACTCGACCGAATGAAACGTTGATCTTCTTGCATGAAAAGTTCTCGCGTCAGAAAATCCATTTCTTTCATTCAATACTCTTGTTTATAGGTTACTTTCAGGGACTATTACTCTGGAGGTTAAGGGGGAAAAAATCACTGGAAAAAAAACACATTGGATTAGAGTTAAGACTCTTGAAAACATTGACAAGAAAAAATACTCTTGATTCAATCAGATTTAAGCTTAAATAAAAAGGAAATCAGCTCAAATTAAGAGGCTTGGTTCTTGATTTAAGCAAAAATCCGATTGAATCAAGAGCATTTTTTCTTGTCGATGTTTTTAAGAGTCTGGACTCTAGATCCAATGTGTTTCTTTTTTCAGTGTAGGTTACTTTCAGGGACTATTACTCTGGAGGTTAAGGGGAAAAAATAAAAACTTACACTCGTGTGTGGTGAGTGTATGAACTTCACAGGATGTTTGTCCGTGAACTTCAACACACGAGGTGGCTAATTCTTTGCTGACCACTGGTTTCATTGAAAAAAGGAAAAGAAATCAAAGTTTGCCAACGCATCTTCTTAAACCGGTTGGAGAATTGTGTAATGGTGCGCGATTAACGGTTTCGTTACTTGGAGACTCAAACGAAAGCTTAGCAAAGTATTCGTTGCGGCGATTTTGCATGTCTTATACATTGTAAATTCCTTCCGAATTCCTGGATATATTATCGAGACGACTTCTTACTCTATCCTGTTTCCCTTTGCATTCCTACCTAATTTCCCCTTCGGCTATTGGATGCCGCAGATTCCAGCTTTACGCGTGCATTTTTTGCTACGACTTTGGGTTGGTCTCACCTTATTTTCAGTGAAATAACCAATTCTACATCCTCTATTTCGGCTAACTGTCAAAAAATAGCTCCCATTACATACAGTTGTATATCTAGTCGTACAACACTGACGTTGAACATAACGTGGATCGCTTTTAGCAAATAGAAACCAGCGCGATTAGGGTGTTTTTAAAATCATGCAACTTCTTTTTTCTTCGTTCCTTTTTGATAAATACGATCCACCTAATGTTGTTCGAAAAATGTTTGCTGATATAAAGGGTGGTCAAAAAAGTGACAAACTGTTTTTGCGATACGTCTATATTCCAATTTGTATTTATCCGTAGACATAATATTCTTTGACTCAGACTCTTAGTTAGACTTATGATGAGGCGCAGATTAAGGTCAGACTTTCAAAAAATGTAAATAGCTTTTTTGTAACAGTGCCGTACATTGCCACTCGAAAATTAATTGATTATTTTTCATGCTCATATCTTCAAATCAGTCATTATTCACCTGCAGCATTTTTGTGGTTTTCCTCCTTTCCCTGAATTGACGAGGTTCTTACGAAAATTTATAAAAGTTGTCGTACTTTCTAATATTTTATGCAACCTGGTAAATTGCAAATTGTGCTACTTAATGGTTTGCTTAATTTTTCCTCCTTAAATTTAAAGCATACAAAAATGAGTCAACGTTTCCTCTCTCTCTGAAACATTCTGCGTATAAATAAAATCAGATACAACAGTTAATTTACCAAAATTTGATTGTATGGGTTAATTTTTGTACATGGTCCACTCAGAGTAACTCATCTGTAATTGGTCTTTGAAAACATGAGTTGGTTCTCTTCTGTTTAACTCAGCAAAATTTGCATTATAATATAACTGAATGATTCTGTTCTGCGTTTGAGCATTCATCAGATGATTCTATTTCTCTGCATTTATTCTGAAAACGATTTTATAGTTTCTGTATTCCAACATTAGATGCAAGCAATATTGTTTCAACTCAAGATGGATATGCAATATTTGAAAGAAAGCCAAGGAAAGGCAATTAGTCAAATTGCTAGAATGATAAAATTATACCTGCACAGCCCAAAACACCTGACTTTATACGCTATCTTACTATAGAAAAGAAAGGAAAGGAAAATAAGATCTTACAGAGTGAATTTGTGACTGCGACGAAACAAGAAAAGAAAAAAGCAAAAAAACCCAAAAATGCAGATTAAAACTAGAAAATTAAACTATAAAACATAATTGGTAGTAACAACAATAATGACCATACGTAAAAAGATTCTGTTAAATGACTCATAGCTGGATTTATTCCTCAGAAACTGCATTACGATACCGTTTCAATTTGGGCATTATTTTTTAAGCTTTCGGGCTAAATTGAACATCAGAAGAAAATTTGAGTTTTTCCTCTTATTACAAAATGTGTTTTAAAACTTTCTATGAAAATCTCAAATTTTAGCTAAAACCCACAAGAAAGAAATAAAGCTGTGAGAACTGTTTGGAAAATATATCCCGAGATAAAAATACGGAGACAATAATGACATGCTTTTAGGGAGAAATCATCTCTCGATGTAAGGGAGGTCAATTTACAGACCATCTGACTTCATGAAGGAATCCTTTGACTACCTCTAATTCCGGCTTTCTTGCTTTCCACCGGCTGAGACCCGTTATTTGGTCCAGAGTCACTTTCAGCCGCCGTTGCCAGATTGTTATTAGAACGCAATAGGAAAGTTGTCAGTCTCTCTTGAGTCCCATTTTGCTAGTAGAAAAAATCCGAGATATTTACAATTAATCGATGTAGAAAGCTAAACTTCAAAAACTGCAGGAGCCAATTTCCAGAGAATTGAACTTGATTTTCTTTTAATTTGTGAAAAAATTGAACGACTCTTTGATAATTTATTCCATTTAAGATGATACTTAATGTAGAGATTTTACAATTTTGCAGACCCGGTCTTAGACCTAAACCCCTTAATGATCCCCAGTATGAGAAAAAAAGTTTGGTTTTATGAAATGATGGAGGTGTTCCTTATCGGCCACCCTACTCGGTTCATGTAACCATGCTCACGGTTCTAGTAACCGTATCATTGCAGTTCCAGCGCAATCGGGCTCTTACTTCTAAAGTTCACTTCATGCTACCGGCGTATTTTACAGTTCGGTTTGGTAGGAAAGTTACGTTAAATTAAATATTGTAAAATTAGATGAACAAAAAAGTGCAGCGAAATGTGGAACACAGTACTTTGGATACAATCTAACCTCTTTCCTCAATGCAGATAATTAATAATTTTTAACCCGAGGTACGTAGGTACGTTGCTGCGTTCATGAATAATTCACTAAACTGGGAAATTTTAAAAACTATTTCCTCGTTTGTCTGTTGACCTGCAGAGAAAAAACTATTTTTAAAAAAAAAAAAAAAACATTTTAATTCTCTCTTTAGAATTGTACTTTTTTTAAGGAAAAAAGTTAAATCCTGTACTCGACCGTGGAAATAAGGTGACACTTTCGGCATGCAATGATGAAAGGCTTATCTACATTTTACACTTGTCTGTGTGTAATTGGACGTATTTATGCTATATGAAACTACGTTTTACGCAAAACCTATACACGTAGTTTCTTTTACCATGAATTCGTCAAATCATTCTCGTATGTTTGAAATAATTGCAAAATAGATGTTGAATAGAAACATAAAAAACTATATGGTTCCATCATGACACCAGTTTCGGTCAATAGACATTATGTTTAAGGTTAATATATTTTTTATTTTAGATATGGACGCATTTTTTGTTCGATGATTTTTATAATTTTCTGATCATCCACAAGTTGCAACCATCGTAGCAAGAATAAATCATTAGCATAAATACTCGTCACATTTTTATGTGCTACACTTGTGACACCTGTAAATCAGTAACAACACACTCTCAAACTATGTATGCCGTAAATTCGATTTGAAAACATTTTTCCGTAAAATTGATGTTCAATCGGTCGTACACGCTAAGGAATGAAGTTCGGTCCCATGAGCAGCGCGGTGGCCTATGGGGTATTCTCATTGGCTGCACTATTCGATTCATGTAATTGTACCCTTTCGTGAGGTTCTGAGAACCGTATCCACAGATCATGCAACCAAAATTTTGAAGAAGATCGAACCAAAGAAAAAGCTTGGTTGAAAACTCCTATACTTGGTACACGGCTTCTAGAGGCGAGAACTCAATCCCATGTTCCAAATAGTTTAGCCAATATAGAACACCATGGTCACGGTTCACAAGGTAAACATTTTTTCTAAGTGTATTCCTCTTTGAAAATTAAAAAAAACAATCCTCTAAGAAAACTAACACAACCGCGACACCGCAGGATATCGGCAACTTCTGATTAGTTCATTTAACCCTACGCTCCGAAATTAAGCCGAATTCAGTAGCATAAAAGGTGGCAAAAGGGATGTTTTGTCCCTTGAACCAAAAGTATGGTTCCCAAAACCGGAAGCACAGACATGATTAAGCCAAATAGTTCACCGAGAAAAAAGTTCGATCATTTAAGCCGTAAGCACACTGTTCCACATAGGCTGTTATAATAGAATCATGTGACCTTAAACTCGGTTCCAGGAAGAAGAAAACGGTCGATGGTATGATTCGCACCGAAATCAAGGGATGCTGATTAACATTCTGGATGTAAAAAAGTGTGCGAGAACTCGTAAAATTCTGAATTAACCGCCATAGCAGTTACTTTAGCAATGCCAGGATATGAGGCTAAGTGCTGTGGCGCTTAATTCAGCGTTTTGCGAGCTCTCGCACACTTTTTTACATCCAGAATGTTAAATCAGCATCGCCTGTTCTCGCTGCGGATCATACCAACAACCGTTTCCTCTAGATGATTCCTCTTGCAAGGAACATTTTAAAAAATTACAAATCTTAACTGTTCCAGCATTGATCATATACTCATCTTTGAAATTATACAACAACAAGAAACTACAGGAATCGAGAGTGGTGCACAACCACAACACCAGAAACAGAACAGAAAGTCTAATCATAAAAATTAATAAAACAGCGGCTCGAGGCCATAACTTTTTCTCTAAACTACCATCAAACATGAGGAAAAAAATTAAAGATGAGCCCCGAAGCCACAATGCCCTGGTCAGACATTATCTAATTGAAGAATGTCCCTATTCAATCAACGATTTTTTAAAGGGGACAGGTTGATATCATTGTCTTTTTTTTTTTTTTTTTTTTTTTATTATATATATACATATATTTATTCTTGTTTCTTGTTTAGAAAAATTCAACGCATTTGTAGAAGCCATGTGCAAGCCAAAAAACAAATAAAGATATATTATTATTATTATTATTATTATTATTATTATTATTATTATTATTATTATATGAATTGAACTTAACTGTTAACCGAAAGCTATCTTTACGAACTTTTTTTGTAATTTTTACTTCCTAACGTTATTCATTCTCCACATTCGAGAACTTCCGTAGACCTTGTCTCCACGGGACGTTTGATGGGATTTTTCCCAGGGCAAAATCTCACTTGCGCAATGGGAAAAATATTGAGTCAGTCAATACGAATCAAAGTGCCAACGAAAAGTCATTGTGGAGTCTCAGGAACGACTTAAAAAGGAGATGAAGAAATTTCGTTGCGTTCTTCAAAGGATAAAAAGCCGGATGTTCAATTCCAGCAATTCGAACTTGGGAAAAATCACGTGAAACGTCCCGTGGAGACAAAGTGTTACGTTAGTTTTAATCAGAGGTGTAACTAGCACACTGAAAAAAAAAATCTTGGTGTATTTACTAAGAGAAGGGTAAAATTACCAAAAATTCAGGGTTCTATTTGATCCCAGTTTTTTCTTGGTAAAACTATCATTTATGGCATTGGTAATTTTACCAAGAAATCTCGGTAAAATTATTGAACTTTCTCGGTAATTTTACCGGACCCCGGTAAAAACGCCAATATTTTTTATCGACTGTGGTGGAATTATCGAGATAAAATGGCAAAGTTACCGGGAATCGATTACCAATAAAAGTGGTATTCTTACCTGAAAATAGCAGTAAAAATACCGGTTTTTGGGTAAGCTTACCAGTCTGTCTAGGTAAAATTACTAATAATTGGTAAAAAAAGTGAACTGGTAAAGGTATCAACGGACCTTGGTAAAAACGCCGAGAATTTTTTTTCAGTGCACTTCTTAAAAATAAACACATTATACTTCCATTACTCGCATTTTAAGATCAGGACGGCAACTGGGGTTTCGGAACTTTAGGACATATTGTGGAGGGAAGAGCGCTTGGAAGTTGAAAGGGGGGGGGGTATCTGAGTTATTCAGAAACAGCGCGGCGGCGGCCCAATCGACCCAATTATAATGATCTATTGATTAGTCACAGCCAAAGTGAGCTCGAAGCGCGGGAAGCGGGAGTCGGAAGGTGGCTGCGTCCACGCCATGCCGCCATGAGCCGCTCTTGTGCTCATCCGATCTTTGATGAGTTCGGCGTTTTGTCTAGGAGGATAATAGTCGAGCGTATCCCCGTCGGTGTTGTCGTGCGGGGGACAACTTTCCCTATTTAAGGTCTCGTCAAACGAAATTAACAAGATCGGTAGAGGTATCGTCAGCTTAGTTGACGGTTGTTTACTTTCGGTTTGCACGCGCCAACGACGAATTTGGGCCTCTGGACAAAGCGGCGTTCGTTACTATCCACATTGAAAATATCAGTCTCATGATAGTATCGTAAAAAAACTACTTATCTGTAATGATTTGCGACTTTTTTGTGGTTGAGATTTCTGTGTGGCTAAAAATTAAAGTGTTACAAGGTTTGAAAGTATTAAAAAACTTATCTAAGCTTGTGTTCTTGCTTCTAAGAGAGCCAGATGTTTTTATGTGGATAGTAGTGACGCGAAAACGCCTGCAAACCGAAAGTAAACAACCGTCAACTTAGCTGACGACACCTTTAGTTGTCGCTATCACCACTGACATCGTATTCAACGCCATGACCGAACAGCTTGTCTGGTGTGGTCACGTTAACAGACGGACGAAAGGGCGCCGAAGAAGATGTGTGATTGGGTTACTCCTAGTAGAGTACCTTTACAGACAGAGTTTGGTTATTTCTGTGCAGGTTTTTCATTGGTCGCGTGAAAATAGGCTGACACGATGTTCTTACGGCCGTTAGTAAACAAGCAAGATAGCTGCACTGCTGGAAAAAAAAAAACACATTGGATCTAGAGTCCAGACTCTTAAAAACATCGACAAGAAAAAATACTCTTGGTTCAATCAGATTTAAGCTTGAATCAAGAACTAAGCCTCTTAATTTGAGCGAATTTCCTTTTTATTTAAGCTTAAATCTGATTGAATCAAGAGTATTTTTTCTTGTCTATGTTTTCATGAGTCTGGACTCTAGATCCAATGTGTTTTTTTTTCCAGTGCAAACAAAAAAGCTTGGAGACTAGAACGCAGTGGTAGAAAAGGAAACAATTCTATGACAAGACAACTTCAGTCCAGTCCAGTTGACCATGATAGCCATGCATGGTGAAAAACGTTATCTTGTCGAACATATTCGAGGAGTCGGGAAACACACTGGAAAGTTTGGAGAGTTAAACGTAGCGGTAGAAAAGTAAACCATTTCATGGCATGGCAACTCCTGGGTCCGTCAAGTTCACCCAGACTCTAGATCCAATGCTTTTTTTCCAGTGTGTCATCAGCAAGCAAGGTTGAGGTTATGCACATCTTACATCCTCCTGTGATTAAGGCAAAAGGCGATTTAACGGTGTTTTCATGTGTTTTTTTCGAGTGTTATTCGTAGAGATGCTACTTTAAATTGCTACTGCCGTATAATTGAACTTTTTGTCAAATGTTAGCCTCCTATCGATGTTACGGTGAGCCGCCATCTTGTTTGTTTATTTACGACCGTAAGAGCATCATGAAGCCTAAAAACTCGTTGACCAATCAAAAAGCGGCACAGTTTTCCTGCAGTGAAAAGATACGAATGACCATACTCTGTCTATAAAGGTAATCTAACCCCTGGGAGGAAGTAAAGGGAATGCCCAGTGAAAGGGTGGTGACAGGGGGTATTAGAAGGAATGAAGGAGTGTCAACTATCCCTGAAGGGCTTTGGGAGGATAACTCCTGTGTGTTGCTGGCTGAAAATTTGGAGAAAGGTAAATTTATGGGTTCTGGAGATCACGCCTTTCGCAATGGCTGTATTCAACAGAATCTTTTGACAAAATGTTCACCCTCTGATCTGTTAACGAGTATGACGATGACCAAAGTGCGAAACCACGTGTCTCCGTTTGCGACGTTGAAGGCTTCCTGTCACCATTTATTATCCTTAGGAAACTATTAAGCGTTACGTCTTGAGAACTCTTTTGGTTTCTTTTTCTGTATTAGTAGAATATTCCGTTAAAATTTCAAGCTACACAGTCGGCTTGTTTTTCCTCGAAAAGATAAAGTAGGAGCGGAAATTTCAAAGCCTCGCAATGGAGATAAGCGGTTTTGCACTGTGGCCATTGATGAAACTTTGAAATTCATCAAAAGGATGCAAATCAGATAAAGTGAAGGTTTGACCTATAGTTTTCCTAATTAGGGAAAAAATAAATGGAAAAGGAATACCTTCATATAAAACTGAAATTGTTTTTTCTTAGTCTCTGGACAATTTGTCGCAGTATTTATCTTCCTTCTTGTAGATATCTTAGTACACCTTAAAAAATGATAAATTCAAATTGCACATAAAATTTGGCAACACCCGAAGCCCCCCTCTCACCAGTCGATGCGACTCCTTTTTTGTCGAGGTTTGAGCTTGCCCAGAGACGGGAAAAATTCCAGAGGATCGAGTTCTGTCTTTCTCGTGAGAAGACAATCCCCAGGAACTGTTGTTTTAAAGGAGTGATGCCATTTTTAAGCTAAATTCTCCTAGTTTTCATTGTACTTCTGGAAATAATTCAAGAATTCTCCACAAAATAGACAACTATGTAAGAAAGTGAAAGACAGCTAGAGACTCATTATACCCTTGTAATTGAAGATCGTGTGTCATATTTTGGAGGAGGGGACATTATCGCGGTTGATCAGGTAGTGATTGAAACGAGGTGTAATCAAAGTCTGTTCGGACTTTTCGACGTCCAATTAAATAATTTTTCGGTGTCTAATTGTTACTTTTGATAAACTGGTTTTCGGGACTCGAAGCTGTACGATGATTGCTTTCTCCGATGCGTCGACTTTAGATGGATGTTGACTTTGCCTCAGCAGATGCGTTTTACTTTCATTGAGAGATTAAATTTTTTAATTACTCCTCAGGCATGTAAACGCGTTGTTTTCTAATCTCTCTTTAATTTTTTTGTTCCAACAACCAAGTTTTGTTTTAAAAAAGAACTTTGTCTTATACATTGATTATTTGGGCAGAATTCTGGTGTTTTCTGCAAAACAACTCAGATCATTGCTACTGACTCTTTTTTCTAAAAAAAAAAATAAGATGACTTGAAGAAGCTAACACCTGATTTAGTTAACCCTGTATGGCATGAATTAATTTTGGATCTCAGAGTCTAGGGGACACTAACTATTTTGTAGCTTGCATAAAATAATAGAGTACCAAATTTCTTTTCAAAATTTTAAATTTAAGGGAATAAATTGTTCAGAAAAGAAAGAACTAACGAGATTTTGTAAAATCATGCTAGCGGAGCAAGACTTGATTTCAAAAAACCCCAAAAATATGTTGTAACGAATTCGTAACGTTATGCCATAGCGAATTAAGGCCATCTAAGTTCTAAAAGTTGAAATGTAAATTTTACTTCTTATCGAATTGAATCAAAGTCTAGCCTCCTGACGGCATTTCACGTAAAATTCAATCCTACAGTGTTTCATTTCCTCACAAAAAAGAAATAAAACAAAAATCAAGTAAAATAATTAAAAATAATGGCTTGATACTAAAAGAGAATTTTTCCAAAATAATTAAAATGCATTTGAAATATTGAAATGGTACGTAATTTACTATTGAAAGAAATTATCATGAGAAGAAAATAGGTCATTTATTACGTAAGCTCAGTCCGGCTAAAACCGCCCGTTCGGCGTTCTTACTTATTGATGAGTTGAGTTTGGACAGTTCCTACACGTTTTACGTATTTTGCGTGAAATGATGAGGAAAAATGTCCTGTGGCACTTAAATTCTTGACCTGTTTTTAGTTGTGTCTTATTCCTTAGTGACGTCAATGCGGAGACACCGTTTCCCCCAAATCCGGCTATACTGCCGTGTTGCCACAGAAAGAATTAACGAGTTCGAGGCTCCATCAAAATCCTACTTCTGTAATTCAAATGAATTTATTGATTTTGCTGTCAGAGGGCCACAATGGACCACTTGATAAGGTACGAATTTCAGCATTTTGATACATGTTTCTTAACCAAAATTTCACGTAAAACACGATACACACAACGAAATTTACCGAAATGAACTCCTTACGAAGATATTTAATGATTCTTGATGCGTGAGTTCAAACCACCCGCTCATGAAAACTCAATGCTCTACGTGATTCACATCGCGTGCTAAACGTTATCATGACAGTCTTTACGATATACAAATCTGGCAACCTCAATCTTGACACTTTGGCTCAGCTATAGCAAATTGCTTACAGTTTAAACAACACATGGTGGGAAATGAACATTACTCGATTGAGAAGCTTGATGAAACCGTTGTAGCGCGTGATTTGACTCACGTAGACCTTTGAGTTTCTTGTCAGCGGGCAGTTCAAATTCCTCGTGACCAATGTAAAATAAAAACGTTAATATCTTCGTTAGGAGTTGGTTTCAGTCATTTTCGTTGCGCGAATAGTGTTTAGCGCGACATTTTGGTTAAGAAAGATGTATCGGAATGCTTAAATTCGTACCTTGTCAAGTGGTCCATTTCCTCTACTTCAAAACGCGAAGTCGCAACAACTGGAATGCATTTTGCAAAATGAACGTTTTCTTGCTTATCCATGAAAGGCAGTGTCTTCACAATGGATGAAATGAAATGTCCATTGATATGTCATTTCCAGGAAGAGCAAGAAAAGGTGGTTTTATTTTGCCAAATGCAGTGTGATCAATGTCATCATTGAAGAAACAGCAGCAAATCATAATGATTCGTGATTCATTATTACTGAATCTAAGCTGATTGCTGTCTTATGCATTTCATGCTGTATTCTGCCGACATTTATCCTGAAAATTTGTTGGATCCCTGTTATATATATGGTCGAACCAGCATACGCAGCTTAACTTTCCTAACTTTTACAAAACGGAAAAGTCTTTTTTTTTACATTTCGTCTATTCTTCACCCCTTTAATAATTTATAGAGGACTTTTGGATGCTTATTGAAAATTTGACGAAAAACGGCAAACTTTACGGATAAATTTTTCATTCGATCAGTGCCAGGTCCATTTGTTAAAAATTTATTTTTGGACTGCGTTTTGCAGCGAGGAACAACTGGTTTATATTCTGCGATAAGGAATTACATTTCTTGTTTATATCCGAAACAACAAACATGCCATTAGTTGCCCTATGCAGGTAAGTGTATTTACGTATGAGCAAGGCATCGAATTTCCTGATTGCAAAATGCAGTTCAACTGTTTCTGGCTCATTCAAAGGAGCAGATAGGTGCACAAGAGTAAAATTATGGCACACGCTTTTCATTTGAAATGAGCCGAAAATATTAGCTCCTAATTGCAAAATAAGGCCATCTTAGGAATTCCCGTTCCACACGGAGAAAAAAACCTCGTGCGTGGGACCCGAAGTTTAGGTCATATGGATCTCTGAAGTTTTCAAATTGAGCATCTGAACACTTTAGGTCTAGCTATCGAGGTTCGGATCACACATCCGAAACTTCAGTTCTTACATCTGAAGTACTTCGGTTTTCACATCCGAAAAACTTCGGTTCTCACAACCGAAAAACTTTGATTCTCACATCTGAAGTACTTCAGATGTAAAAACTAAAGTTTCAGATGTGTGATTCGAACCTCGATAGCTAGACCTAAAGTGTTCAAATGCTCAATCTGAAAACTTTAGAGATCCATATGACCTAAACTTCGGGTTCCACGCACGAGGTTTTTTTCTCCGTGCATTCTGTAACTGCAGACAATGTAGTGGCACATTTTTATTTTTTTTATTTTCGCATTTAAATGTTTCACTCCGAGTGTATTTAACGTCCTAGATTTCATTCGTATCGGCATGCATTTTATTCGCTGAGATTTCCAAGTTACTTCCACCCGACTGCACCGCGTTTCCGGACGCTCCTTGTTTTATCGGCATCGTAAAAAATAACGCCGATCCGAAAGACCCCAGGAAACCCCTACTTGCCAGCTCCTCAAAAAAAAAAACCCACCACTCGGTGAAAAACTTTCAATCGGCTGCTGATGAAACATGACAAGTCAATTCCCTGATGAGTCTTGAAGTCCATAAGGATACTTACATTCCAGGGTTCATCGGACGATGGACATGTTCGGTTTAACAAATCGACGTACCCGGTTTTTTTTGTATCGGCGATCCGCCTCCGGTCTACTCGGCGTGAGAAAAAGTGTCAAACCAACTCTGGCGAGGAAGTGTAACATCTCCTGCTTCCCGAGCGGAAAACGGGGATTCCTGATGATAATCAGGCACTATTTTAAATATTAAACGAGGCGCGTAGCAAATGTAACGACATGAGAACTGCCCGAGACGAGCGTTTTTGTATGTTTTTGTATGTTTTACAGTCGGACGCGGCGGCGTTACGCCTCCTTGCCCCCCGGGAATGCGGGAATTGCGAGGATATTGAAGATATCCCGGGTGATGCTCCCTATGGTCCGATTGCAAACTTCAACCAGAGCAAAAATAAGAAATTTTCCTGTAGAAATAAGCTTAAAGAGCACGATAAACGCATCGTAAAAGACTGAAATTCACTCTCAGCTTCACAATCTGCGTATAAATATGCGTTTTCTACACTGAAAAAAAAATCTCGGTGTATTTACCAAGAAAAGGGTAAAATTACCAAGAATTCAGGGTTCTATTTGATCCCAGTTTTTTCTTGGTAAAATTACCGTTTATGGAATTGGTAATTTTACCGAGAAATCTCGGTAGAATTATTGACTTCCTCGGTAATTCTACTGATCCCCGGTAAAAACGCCAATATTTTTTATCGACTGTGGTAAAATTACCGAGATAAAATGGCAAAGTTACCGCGGGAATGGATTACCAATAAAAGTGGTATTCTTACCTGAAAAAAACAGTAAAAATACCGGTTTTTAGGTAAGCTTACCAGTCTGTCTTGGTAAAATTACCAATGATTGGTAAAAAAAGAGAGATCGTAAAGGTACCAACAGACCTTGGTAAAAACGCCGAAAATTTTTTTTCAGTGTAAACTTCCCGCTTTAAAACTGATGCTACGGCAAAGGTGAACAATTGAACATTGTGTGTGTAACAGTTACTCCATTTTCCTTTCGTCGTCTTCGTCTATTGCTCTAAAACCGCAGGTGTTACTGCTAGAGGTCGAGATGTTTTGAATCTCCACTCCACCTCTTCGAATAAGTACTTTTGAATGACTTTCGTGGGCGATTTCGGAGACTTTAACGAAGAAGTAGGAAAATAGGCAAAATTCTCGCAAGAGTTGAATCCTAATCGACCAGTTCCCTAAGACATTTAAGAACGTATCTTTTTTCATAACAATCTTATAATTCTTTCCTTGATTAAATCTTATGGAAAATAGTTATTAGCACTTTTCCAGGGAAGTCATCATTACAGATACGTTTTTAAATGTCTTAGGGAACTGGTCGCTATTAGGATTCAACCCATGCGTGAATTTTGCCTTTTTTCCTACTTTTTCGTTAAAGTCTCCAAAATCGCCCACGAAAGTCATTAAACTGGTTATACTTCTGAAGACTAGTTTATTAAAAATAAAAATAGGTCCATATCACGATCGATCTCTTTGCAAGTGATAAAATTATAACTATCAATGAAAATCGTGCTTAAAAATTGTCGGAAAATATAGTGTTTTAACGAGATTTTTGGAAGATGATCTTATCAAATTAATACATTGGAGGCCGATTTTGAACGCGTGAAAGTTGCAAGTGTTAAGCAGAAACCGATGAGAGGTTTGAAGAACATTGAACATTCACCAGAAACCCCTTTGAACACCACGCAGAAATCCGTGGAATGCAGTTCCTTCCCGATATCAACCGAAATTTAAGTCTATAAGTGTTCGAATTTTTACAAAAACCGAAATTAAAACAAAAAACCCAAACTTTTTGTGGTGAAAAGATTTTTTGGGTGTACATATTTCCCGTGGATAAAAATCTGCCCCTGCGACGACTCTAAATTGAGGAGCAGCGTCATAAACTTTAGGAGCAGGTGGGAAAACCATGAAATTTCAATTTCTCGGGGTCGATCACCCTCGTAACCGTCAATCTCTGGACCCTTTACTCGGTTTCTATGTCACGCTCAACTGACCCATTTCGAACCCATTTATCAGGCGTGAAAAATACGTCTCAGAGTCACGAAAACCCAACGGTGTGACGCAACGGATGAGCGGTTACCTGTTGAGGGAGGTCGCCTCTATCGCGAGGGAGCATGTCGCACAGTGAAGTTTAGTATCTATTAAAAAGGATCTTTCCTTCCGAGAACAAATTACCCCGGTGTGCCGACTTTAAACGAAAAGGTAAAAATCGGCGATTTTGAGTTTTCAAAGGGAAATTTTCGCTAGAGGTATCGGGAGCAAAATACGCGCGGTTTAAGTGTAAATTTATCATCGCGAAGGGCGCTAGACACTCCTTTTCTGTGTGCATTTTTTTTAAATTCCTAATCTCAGTGCATCCGTTGACGATCTGCGCAACAAACTTAAACTTACCTTATTACACTTGAAAGAAAATAGCGAAAGCTGGTCTTGTAAGTAATAAAGCTATTAACTAACTGACTAAGTGACTGTCCTAAATTTAACTTGGTACCTTACCTTTGAGACTTAACTTAAAAGTTATTAATTTTCGTCTTGAAACTTGAAGATACCATACCTCCCTTAATTTTCAAGCTTTCAAAGTCGAACTCGCGTCGAAATGTCCGGGTTATTTGCCATCGCTGCACACGGAGAAAATAACCTCGTGCGTGGGACCCGAAGTTTACGTCATATAGATCTCTCTGAGGTTTTCGGATTGAGCATATCTGAACACTTTAGGTCTAGCAGTCGAGGTTCGGATCACACACCTGAAACTTCACTTCTTACATCTGAAGTACTTCAGATGTGAGAACCGAAGTTTTTCGGATGTGAAAACCGAAGTTTTTCGGATGTGAAAACCGAAGTACTTCAGATGTAAGAACTGAAGTTTGAGATGTGTGATCCGAACCTCAGCAGCTGGACTTAAAGCGTTCAGATGCTCAATCAGAAAACTTCAGAGATCCATATAACCTAAACTTCGGGTCCCACGCACGAAGTTTTTTCTCCGTGAAGATAAAAAATACTATTGGCGGCAAATTCAAGAATCATCATGCTTGGTAGAAGTACATTTTTTTCAGTAATACAAATCGTAGAAATTGAAAAGTGCCTCCATCGGTTCTCTCGAATTTTTTCTCCTTTCATCGCACCCCTTAAAAGTCACGATCCAACAAAAGTAACATCAAAATTTGCAGCATTAGTCAGCGATTCTATGTCCGACCTGCATTATAGGTTCCTTCCATTGTGCGTTAACGGAAATCGGAGGGCCGGGTGGTGTTGGTAGCAGTGGCGGAGCGTGAAAGCGCCGGCCCGATTGGCGCGGTGCATCCAGCGACGTCGACGTCGGGCAGTGACGCAACCGCGGTGCATAATAGGTTCCCGACCTGAGAGCGCCGCGCCACACCGCTCGCTGCCCCTGACCGTGACCGGGCTTCCAAGTCCAAGTCCAACCGCGCGCCCTACTCTCCATTCAGGTGGGTCTCGATCTGTACTGAAGATAAACTGGAGATGACGATTGCTGACAAATGTTAGGTTAGGTTATTCGAAATCTTCCAAAAAACGGCTCATTTCTTTTGCCGCACTGAAAAAAAATTCTCGGCGTTTTTACCAAGGTCCGTTGGTACAGCTTTACCATCTCACTTTTTTTACCAATTATTGGTAGTTTTACCAGGACAGACCTAAAACCCGGTATTTTTATTGTTTTTCTCAGGTAAGAATACCACTTTTACTGGTAATCAATTACCGGTAACTTCGCCATTTATCTCGGTAATTCTACCACGGTCGATAAAAAAATATTGGCGTTTTTACCGGGGTCCAGTAAAATTACCGAGAAAGTTCAAATTTTACCAAAAAAAAAACTGAGATCAAATAGAACCTTGAATTCTTGGTAATTTTACCCTTTTCTTAGTAAAGACACCGAGATTTTTCTTTCAGTGCCCAATCACACGCTGAATGTGGGAGCTGAATGTGGCTTGAATATGGAAGTCATCGGCCCGATGCCTGAATTTTGCGCGTGACGCACAAAATTCAGTAACGATTCTCAGCAACCATTCCTTGTAAACCTATGTATATTCGTCTTCCAATTTTTCAAATAATTTTGCTCCGAATTCCACCGGAAAGTCCTGAAAATTTCAAGGGAAAATATTCATAACTTTCCTAACAAATGAACATTTTATCGAAGGAAATTAAGGCAACTCTCGTATGTTCTTACGGCGTTCTTCAGTATAACAGCATAAGCAAATTCTCGAGCTCTGCCATGCTAAGGAAAAACGCCGTTTGAGCATTCGAGAGTTGCCAAATTTCCTTCAATAAATAATTCTGCGGAAAGTGATTAACACTGGAAAAAAAAAAACACACTGGATCTAGAGTCCAGACTCTTAAAAACATCGACAAGAAAAAATACTCTTGATTCGATCAGATTTAAGCTTAAATCAAGAACCAAGCCTCTGAATTTGAGCGGATTTCCTTTTGATTTAAGCTTAAAACTGCTTGAATCAAGAGTCTTTTTTCTTGTCAATGTTTTCAAGAGTCTGGACTCCAGATCCAATGTGTTTTTTTTACACATACAAGTCGCTTTAAAGCACTCCCTCGCGCTCTACGACTCCTAACCTCCACTGCTCTCTTTCAAACCACAGTTTTTTGTTGTTTTTTTTTTTCAAACAAAACTGGTTTTTTTTTCCAGATAATATTTTTCCTAGAAATTTTCAGGAATTTTGGGTGAAATTGCCAACAAAATTAACTAAAAAATTGGAGGAAAAATATTTACAAATTTTCCCAAAAATTTGTGATTTACCAAAGCATTGTGGTAACGCCCGAAGGTTCATGCGGCGTTATTCCTTAGCGCGGCAGCATAAGCGAATACTCGAGCTGGAGAGACGGACAAGGTGCGGTTATGCGGACACGGCGAGAGAGGAGCGGGCGCGCAGCATCAGGCGACGATGAGCCATCGGCGATGAGACGCGATGAGCCATGGGCCATGAGCCATGAGCCATGAGCGCGTATTAATTTCGAGGAAGGAGCAGTGAGCAGGAGCGAGGAGTCGATCAAAATCCTCGATCCCGGCTCCACGCTGGATCGTGACCCAGAAACATATGAATGAGTCGAATAGCTTACCAGTTACCAGTTACCAGTTAGCACTCCGGATCTACCCGTCGCCCTCCGCAAGGTGGTCCGGCACAGGGAGTCAACCGGCCAATCTCCATGAGGCCAAGAAATTAAGTATGATAGGAAGTCTGCGACGTCGCAAACCGAGTTATGTGATTGCCGATTTACACCGTCGATATGTCCTTTTTGTCTATAGTTTCGTCTATTAATTTCAACGATGAGCCCGCAGGAGGGCGACGATATTTCGACGATATTTCGACGATATCACTGTCGTGCTAAGGAAGAACGCCGTATGAACACTTGAAAGTTGCCAAATTTCCTTCGATAAAATGTCTATGTTTGCGTAAGGTTATGAATATTTTTCCTGGACATTTTCAGGAACTTTAGGTAAAATTGCGAACAAAATCATCTGAAAAATTGGAAGGAAAATATTGATAAGTTCACCAGGAAATTCGTGTTATATCGAAGGAAATTTGGCAACGCCTGAAGGTTCATACGGCGTTTTTCCTTAGCACGGCAGTAATATCGTCGAAATATCGTCGCCCTCCTGCGGGCTGATTGTTGAAATTGATAGACAAAGCTATAGACAAAAAGGACATATCGACGGTGTAAGTCGGCAATCACAGAGCTCGGGTTGCGAAGTCGCAGATTTCCTATCATACCTAATTTTTTAAACGGAAAACTACTCAACGGCAATTCTTCAAAACTGTCGTGAATTTACTTCTCTATGCGAAGAAAATTCTGCAAAAACTTAAAAAATGATGTCGATTTGTTCTCCTTTAAAAAAATAACATGGAGGTGGAGATTTCCAGACACCGCAAACGAGTTATGTGATTGCCGACTTACACCGTCGATAAGGAGTATGCTGCCCTGCTAAGGAAGAACGCCGGATGAGCATTTGAGAGTTGTCAAATTATCTTCGATAAAAAGTTTATTTTTGAAGAAAGTTATGAATATTTTTCCTTATAATTTTCAGGCATTTTAGGACAAACTGCGGCCGACGTTAATAGAACATTGGAAGGAAAGTATTCATACGTTTACCAGGAGATTCGTATTTTATCGAAGTAAATTTGGCAACGCCTGAGGGTTCATGCGACGTTTTTCCTTAGCACGGCAGTCTGAGCGATCCTATTGGTTGAAATGGGTGGTTCTTATTGACTAAAGGAGAGAATGATGGGCTAACTAAAGGGTCTCTCGTGGGTTGCCGTTTGTTAGTCTAGAACCTGCCTCCTTTGCTTATCGCAACCACCCGCTTCCACCGATAAGATGTCTCCATATATTTGTGTTGAAGCGTATATTCTAGACCTAATTTACACTTGCACATCGGGATTCATGGGTGGCTTTAGCTCTTAAAAGTCTATTTAATTTCAGAAACAGCGAGTCCAGCCTTTCAAGGTAAAGGATTTCTTTGTCTCTATTTTTGTATGTGCAAGAGGTTTTCTCAGAACCATGGAAATTTTCCATCCTTTGCATGTGAGTTCGATCACCTGTCATCGAAATTTGTTAATCCCTAGTTACTGTTGGAATACATAATGAGCTGCTGTCTCCCCCCCCCCACATTACCTTCTCAATTTCTTGCCTTTAAAATATAGTCTGGCCAAAAGGTTAAACTGCGTTTCAGTATTGCTCCATGACGGATCACTTGGACTGGTGTCATACTTCGATTTGACGCAAAAGAATCCCTTGTCGGCTCAAAGTTACAACCTGAGGAGAATTTTCATTTATATTACACACGCATAAAAAAGCGTCCCGAAAAATGTATTTTGAGAGCAAAGGAAGAAATACGGGTGATTCGGCAATGCAAGCGTGAATTTTAAACAGCTTAAAATTATGCAAACTACTATCATCAATAAGACTGAATGTTTGAATCGTAATTATTCCATAAAAAAAAAAAACAGATCAATGCTTTGATCTTGGAACTTCTTACCAACAATATTTCACTTGAATTTGTCTGACAAAACATAGATTAGAAAATCGTGAGGAAACTGATCTCGAAACTTTTCGATGGCTGTTCTATTGTTCTTTATGTATATTGAAATTTAGAAATTTTAGTGGGTGAATTTATTCGCAATTTGCATTGTTTAAATGAAGAAAACTGGAAATTAAGATGACAGCTTTTTTTTTAATTTTTGAAGAACGTACGAATATTTTACTGTACTCCATTTAGGCATTTACCGAATTCACGTCTAAATTTTGTTCAAAATAGAAAAAAATAATTTATTAATGCCGATTAAAACTATGGTATCACACTAAACATGTTTCAAGAAGAAATTCAAAAATAGACGTTTGAAAATATGAACATTTCTTTTGTGTCGTGGATTTTAATCGTAAGAATAGATCCGACAGTGAAATCCAACATTTGTCATTCATAATTCATGACAGCTCCGTTAATATCTCTACCCTTTACCAAGCACAACGGAAAGTCAAGCCTTATGGATTCGTCGCATTTTTTCGGCTTTTCATCTTAATCATTTATTCAATCTTAATCTTGCGTTATAATTTGTATTCCTGAGACAATGAAAGCTCTCAAAGTGAAAAGAGGCGTCACATGTGCCATAGAAAAGTATGGTAAATTTCGAGGTCTTTAATCTCCTTGAAAATGTCTGAGAAATTTGGATTTAGCACTAGTTAGTCTTCACGATTTTCACATTCAAATGTGGTGAGATAAAGCGACTTTCATTGGTGCTAAGCTTGTTCTTTCAAAGTAGTTTCATCAATTATTATAATTTTCTCATCATTTTTATTCACTACTAAACTGAAATGTGCGAAATTACTTGCCACTTAAGGTCTCGCCGATTCGATGATCAGCTAAAGAGTGTTGAATGCCAATTTGTTCAATTCTGAGAAAAGTGCTGTTTTGACTGGTTCCTCCTGACTTTTTTTTTGTCAATAAGCTTGATTCTTTGTTCTGAAATTTTTTATTCGAGGTGTAAATGGACATCTGTTTAAATTAAGAAATACTACCACTCCTGTTGGCCCCTTTTAGTACATCGATACACGTTCCAACTTCCATCTAAGAAAAAAATTGCGAATGACTCATTGCGAGACTAAGGTCATTTTTCGTGCGAAAAGAGAGCGAGGGAGTGATTCTCTCTTAAAATAATCTATTTAATGGAAAAACAGTCCCGAGACAGGCGTTTCAGTAGTTTTGTTGTCTTCAAGAACAGGTTTCCGATTAGAATCAATTAACAATTGACAAGTGACCTATTGCTCACGTGTATATAAAGTCCACAATAAATTAAGTTATTTATGTCCATCCAAATTTCTTCATGGTATTGCGACTCAAGAGAGGAGCCTTATAAAGTGATGAACAAATGAGTTGATTTTAAATAGTGGGATGGAGACATTTGTTTCAACGGTCCAATCGATATATTTTCTTGAGGATAACTAATAATTTGCTATAGCTTAACTACTAATGATAAACGATACAATGATGACGTAGAAAGTGTTATACGTATCAAATCGCCTGTCTTTTATGAAATATACCTACAAACTAGATTCAACATTTCATTTTTTAAGACAAAACCATTGGTATCCATTGTTTAAGGAAATAAAAATATTGCTTTCTATCAAATCCTATCAAAAACGAGCAGAGAAATATTTTTCGAGGGAAAGTATGACAAGTGCCATTTTAACAGAAAGTGCGCTATTGCTGTTAATGGTTCTTATTAAACTTCTACCAGTAAACGTATTTTACGTCAATGAGCGGAAAATTAACCTTCCTTAACATTTCCAGCAATGACAAAAAATGTTTAAAGTTTAAATTTTGATACTTGTGATATTCTGCCCGGTAAGGATCGGTATACTCCCCCTGCGTTGATACTTAAGGTCGGATACACTGACTGACTTGTATTCGATTACTTGGATATTTAAAATCGTAAAATAATACAAATCCAACTCGTTGGCTAAACCTAAAATCTACTTCACTGGAAAAAAGTCGCTTGAATCTATGAGAGTCCAGACTCTTAAAAACATTGACAAGAAAAAGTACTCTTGATTCAATCAGAATCTAGCTTAAATCAAGAACTAAGCCTCTTAATTTAAGCGGATTTCGTTTTGATTCAAGCAAAAATCCAATTGAATCAAGAGTATTTTTTCTTGTCAATGTTTTCAAGAGTCTGGACTCTAGATCCAATGTGTTTTTATCCCAGTGTTTTTCTTCCTCCTTTCTTTCATGCAAACGGGGGGGGGAGGGGCTGTACGCCCCCTACGCCCCCTGGATCCACTTATGGTGACGTCACGAGAATCGATGCAGACGAAGCGGGTTTCATGGCGACCCGGCAAGTGCAGGACGGGAAACCGCGGAGCATACCTCGGATTCCGCGCATGACTCCCGCATTCAAGCCTGGTGCGCGGTCTCGAAAATCAGCTGAGTGCCCGCGGTTGCAGCGTTGACCGGAAGAATTCGCCTGCTCTCCACGCTACCATGCAAAAGAGAGCCGGTATGCGCCGCGCCGTGAACCGGCGGCCCTGCTCGGGCAACACCCGGCTCTTGCCTCGGGAATTTCGCGACCGCATTGCCAGTTTCATGCGCTGAAATGAAAGGTCTCTTGGGTCCAGAGTCCAGACTCTTGATAATATTGACAAGATAAAATACTCTTGATTCAATCAGAATTCTCCTTGAATGGAAGAGGCAAGCCTCTTGATTCAGGCGGATTTCATTTTGATTCAAGCAAAAAGTCCGATTGAATCCAGATTATTTTTTCTTGTCAATGGTTTCAAAAGTCTGGACTCTAGATCCAAGTGCAAAAATTAGCTTGATTTTCGCTGAACTTCATACGGGAGTTGAGTAAGGAAAACGTGAGGAAGGAACACAAGAAGGCTTGGAGACCTGAGCGCAGCGTAAGAAAAGTAAACCATTTCATTACGTGACAACTCCCTGTGCGTTCAGCTCATTTGACCATGATAGGTTTGGTGAAAAACATTCTCTCATCCAGCACTTTTGACGAGTCAAGAAATACACTGGAAAGTTTGGAGACTTAAACGCAGCGTAAGAAAAGTAAACCATTTCATTACGTGACAACTTCCTATTTGTTCAGTTCAGTTGGCCATTGTAGCCATGATGAAAAACATTTTCTTTTGTAAAACCTTAATACATCCGTGCTAAGAAAAAACGACGTCGGAGACGTTGCCAAATTTCCTTTAACAAAACCTGAATTTCCTAGGAAACTTATCAATATTTTTCTCCAAATGTTTCAGAGAATTTTGTTCGCAGTTTGATCTTAAATATCTCGGAAGAAAGTTGGCAACTATCGAATATTCTTACGGCTTTTTCATGAGCACGGTATAGAATAGGACCCCGACAAAATAACTCCGATACACTTGCCTCAGCTAAACGCTATATTAACCCTCAGTTTTGCACTGAAACTCATTAGAGTTTACTTTGTGACTCGAACTCTAATTTTTGGTTTCTCTGTCTCTGATGTACTCTCGTGATATGTCGGAAAAACTTCTTACAGCCCTTATCGACTTTGAGAAAAGTTGAAAACGATATTTCGTAACCTCCCACAAGAAAAAATACCCTTGCATCTGGCACGAAAGTTTTCAAAAAATCGATTTTTCTTTTTTAGAACGGAGACAACAGTGTCCCGGCTGGTGATATTGAATATTCGTATGTTTCATAATATTCAATCAAGATGTAACTTAGGTATCACTGCTTTGACTAACTAAAAATTAAGGAAAATCAACGATTATGTTCACTAATTATTCACGTAGCAATAGTGACGGCGGGACGTTGTGGCTGGGACTCTAATCGCAAAGTTTAAATGCAACTATACGTGCTTGATGGATGTCCGTGTTGCATACTCGAAATTATTGAAGGCGCTCTGGATTTTGTAATTACATCATCTGGGATTCTGAGCACAACTATTCGTGTTCCACGGATGTCCAGGTTGCATATATCGAACATTAAGGGCAATCTGGCTTCTTCAATGGCATTTTCTAGCTACAAACATTTGTGATTGACGTATTTGCCGTGTCGCACGGCGCGCCTGAAAGAAAATATGGACTATATAACTTGCAGGCTCTCACTGCTGTGTTTCATACACCTGAAATACCATACAGTACCGAAAGCAATACCCGCGGAGAGTACCTATTCGCCTGAGACTACTTACCAAAACTTCCTCGCTAAGGAAAAACTTTGTATGATTTTTCAGGCGTTGCCAAATTTTTTTTTGGTAAATCTCAATTTTTCCGGCAACTTTGAAAATATTCGTCTTCCGATTTTTCAGAGCATTTTGTTCGTAGTGTAATCTAGAGATTCTGAAAATTTCAAGGGAAAATAATGACACATTTCCTGTAAAATAATGTTTGTCTATTAGGAACTTCGGCAACATTCAAATGCCTTTGCGGCGTTCTTCCTTAGCTTGGCAGAATACAGTTCATTCATCCTCAATGGCACTTTTAACTCATAGCGCATGCGCGCTCTTAGACTTGCCGTCTTTCGAGTAAGTTATTGTTTACACGATAGTTATTTGTGCGAGCCACTTGAGTGCTCCGCGTCTTGGTTGCGTTCGTTTGTTCGCCCGAAAGCGCGCCGCTTGGGACTCCGAGTGCGTTTAGAGATCAAAATAAATATATTCCTCGCGGAACACAATTTCGAGGGCCACTTTGATCCGAGTAGCCGGCGCAACGATAATCCTTTTGTGATACGCCGAAAATCTCCCGGGCTAGTCTGCCGTGCGAAGGAAGAACGCCGTATGAACATTCGAGAGTTGCCAAATTTCCTTCTGTAAAACATGTATTTTTGACGACATTCATGCACATTTTTCTTCGAAATTTTCATATATTTTAGAGTAAATTGCATACAAAATTTTCTGAAAATCTTGGAAAATAATATTCACAATTTTCCCAATAAAGTCGGTTTTTATTGGAAGAAACTTGGCAACGTCTGAAGGCTCATACAGCGTTCTTCCTTAGCAGGCAGTGGTATCCTATGCGTATGAAATTACTCCTGCGATGGAACTAAACATGTGTTCAATTGTTCACTGCCAAACAAAGACCGTGAAGTATCACCAAAGATTACGTTTACCCGCGTGATAAGGACCGCAGGAGTTAACTTCATTTTGCATCAAGGAACTGTTATTTCTGGCTAATTTGGGGAACATCTATGCTTGCTAGTATCTCTCATAAAATAAATTTGAATTTTGAAAGAGGTCATTGACGAAAGCACCCCCGCTTTGTCATCCGACTGACCTAGAAATGGTCTCAAAACATGCAAAAAAAATAGATGTTAACTCTGCTAAGGAAGAACGGCGTATGAAAATTTGAGAGTCGCCAAATTTCTCTTGATAAAACATGTATTTTTGACAACATTCATGCATATTTTTCGTTGAAATTTTCAAATATTATAAATTACATTACGTACAAAATTGTCTGAAAATTTTGGGGGAAAATATTCACAGTTTTCCCAGTAAATTCGGTTTTTATTGAAGGAAACTTGGCAACATCTGAAGGCTCATATGGCGTTCTTCCTTAGCACAGCAGAACTTCACTTCGCACACTCGAAAAAAAAACCGCTTGGATCTAGAGTCCAGACTCTTGGAAACAATGACAAGAGAAAATATTCTTGATCTAATCGGAGTTTTGCTTAAATCAAGAGTCCAGCCTCTTAAATTAAGCGGATTTCCTACTGATTCAAGCAAAAATCCGATTGAATCAAGAGTATTTTTTCTTGTCATTGTTTTCAAGAGTCTGCACTCTAGATCCAAGTGCAAAAATTTGCCTAATTTTCGCTGAACTTTATACGGGAGTTGGGCAGGCCCGCCACATCCCATCTCGGGCCCTGGTGCCAGATTTCTGGCCCGGGCCCCTAGCACAGAGGGGGGTCCGGGGGGCCTCCCCCGGGAAATTTTTGAAATTTTAAGTATATTTGGACGCATTTTGAAGCTCTTATGATGGAGATTTTCCATCAATTTCCGCAGAATAATTACGCTTTTTTTTACTTTCAGCACCAAATACTTTCGAACTGTTGCATTCAAAACATCTATAAAAATTTTTTTGAGGGGGGCAGATGATACTTTTCAATTCTAGGGGGAGCCGGGCCCCCTGGACTCCCCTTTTGTACGTCTATGGCAAGGGAGTTGAGCCATTGAAGTCGAGAATGCCCGGACAGGGGCCTCTTAGCATCCGACAACAGAAGAAAATGAAACGCAGTTACTCAAAATATCATTCTACTTATACTCAAAATCTTGAAAATAGATAGAATCTCTAAAAAAGTAAGACAAATTTTATATTGCCCTAGCGTGTATTTGAAACTTCATTCATCTTGCGGAATTTTTAGGGCCATTTTTTCACTTTTCCTTACGAGACAAGGATTACACATGAATTCGTAGGGGATTGTCACCTGCGTCACGGGCCCCGGTACCGAGGACCCAGTATCCCCCCCCTTGTGGCGGGCCTGGAGTTGGGTAAGGAAAACGTGAGGAAGGAACACAAGAAGGCTTGGAGACTTGAGCGCAGCGTAAGAAAAGTAAACCATTTCATTACGTGACAACTCCTTGTGCGTCCAGCTCATTTGACCATGATAGGTTTGGTGAAAAACATTCTCTCATCAAGCACATTTGATGAGTCAAGAAATACACTGGAAAGTTTGGAGACTTAAACGCAGCGTAAGAAAAGTAAACCAGTTCGTTACGCGACAACTTCCAATTTGTTCAGCCCAGTTCGCCATTATAGCCATTTTTTTCCAGTGCACTCATATCACTTGGAGTTTTTTGACGCTATGTAGACTCTTGCATCGAAGTTCGCTCCTCGATTTTGAACAGAGTGGCTAACTCAATCACTCCATCGTCTGGCACAAAAACACCTCCGGCCGGGCTCAGGCAGGAATTCAGTTGAAATTATCGTACTTTTTTTTCCGTGCACACCGCAATCCGGCAAGGCATGCACCGTAAGGGAGGATCTCGGTCACGTGAGAGCGAGACGACAAGGCAAACTCTAAAAGTAGTCTTGGCTAATTATCCCGGGCGGTCGGTGCATGAAGTTGGTTGCACTTAGCTCCTTCCTCAACCCGCTCGCCTTACCCCCCCCCCCCCCCNGCCACGATGGGGCACGCGTTAATTATTTAGGTGCTCAACGCCACACTCGTACCGCCACGGACATCGTGTCTGGAACTTCGACAGTCTCACAGACCACCATAAGTGGCCGTTGAAAAGATCCGAGCGTCTCGAATTCACCACCATCCTAAGTAGAATTGGACAGCATTTTGCAATTTGGAACTATAAATTCTAGTCCGGTTTAAAAACAACGTATGTGACATCAGTTTTCATATGCACATGCGTGTTTTTCCAGAAGAGCCAGAATTCATAGTTCAAAATTGCAAAATGCAGTCCAATTGTTCAACGGAAAAATCGCGATTTTTTTACGATTCTTCGGCAATAAAATCGCTTAGCTCATCAAAATCTGATCGATTATCCTCGATCTTGTCGCAATCTCATCTCTATGAAATCGTGTTTGATATAATAATATACATATTTTATCTCAATTTATTACGATTTTTTATCCGATGATATTGCGATACATTGCCGTCGATGAAATCGCGATTTCCTCGCATGAAATCGCAACTCATCGCAATTTTCATCCGCAATTTTCGCAATTAATCGACATCGATAAAATTGCCATACATTTTTTCTGTATGCTGGTTTAAACTGAACCCTGATTATTTATCAATAGCCGATAAATTCAATAGCGCGATTTGTCTTGCTTTCTGATCTGGGCATGAGCACTGGATCTGTTTTTTCCGTGTCTGTTCCACGGAATGGATAAGTGATTTCTTCGGATTTGTTTAGTTTGATTTCGTTAAGGTTGATCTCCAGCTTCCAGGCAATCGATTTGACTGGACCGATTCATTGCCAATTCATAAGACATCCATTCAGAAGTTCTGAGAATCACATTACGCTGTACATCTTCAAGTATCTGCACACACAATTTGACGGGGAAACACTTTGGAATAAGCCCAGAGGTACATACCGAGTGAATTTAGCAAATCGAGAGGCAACACGATTTGCGATATGCATTCAAGGCGTGCTTTTAAGGGCATTTCAAAATGTTTCTCATTCAAATTTTGAGTGCAAATCCATGACACACTATAGCGTGATACGATGCTTGCAAATCCCTAGGAAATTCCTTACATTGCGTTCCCCAGATAAATTCAGAGATTCCGGATTGATCAGTCGACTATCAAATGGACGTATTTCTGCCAAACTGAACTATGTGCATTATGACGTGAGCCCTGTTATGCATGTATTCTTATGGGTCTCAGGGCTCATGTCTGAATGCACATAGTTCCGTTTGATAGAAATACGTCCAAATCTTCACGATGCCGCAGAACCGCCTTAAATGATCTGATAATATCAAATTATTGGAGAATTGCGTTGCGTATTCTAGGTGGCGGTAGCCACCTCGGCCCAATCCTAAAAAACTCCCCCTAAAAAATGACGCCAAAAAAAAAAAAAAAAAAAAAAAAAAAAAAAAAAAAAAAANTTTACACGAAACAACGCGACCGGGCTTTTCTGCACGGTTTGCGGTCCATTAAGCTCTCCTACTAATTAAGTCGGAGAGTAAACCCCAAAAACCCTATAATATTTGGGTAGAGTATGCTCAGCTCTACTCGTAATTCCCACCCTTTTTAAGTTTAGTTAAATATTTAAAAAGTTATTAAGCTTTAACGACAAATTTTGGACCCCAAAACATGACGATGATGGATTGACCAATCACTGAGCAGATGAACAGATTCGGGGCAGATTCGAGACCCGCGAAACGCCCGGCCGCGGAAGGCGGGCGTGTTCATTTAGACAAATCTACAGCTTTAATCGTAGAGAAAAACCCTACAAAAGTATATTTATTTTGAATCAGCATTATATAAACTAAAAATGACTTTTTGGAAATGCTACTGTTCGTAAGGGGACAACAGCATTTGAGCATTCGTGAGTTGCGAAGGTTTGCCGGCTAAAACATTCATTTTTGAGGAGAGTTATGCATGATTTTCATGAAAATTTTCAGATATTTTACATTACATCAAAGCAAAATTGTCAAAAAAAATTTGAATACAAAAAATACTCGCAATTTCCGTGGAAAATTCGTTTTTTATTGATGTAAATGTATCAAAGTCTAAAGGCTCGTACGGCGTTCTCCCGCGGTACGGTAGCATGGCCGACCGGAATTAATATCCGAGGAGAGCGGTTTTTGGGGCTTCACACAGGTGCAATACTCCTTCTTGCGGCTTTAGCGGTCGACCGTGGTGAAGCTGGAGGGAGGGGGGAGGGAGGGGGGTTCATTCTAGCGTCTCGTACATCCTAGATATAAAAAAATGTGCAAGAACTTTCAAGATGCTGAATTAACCGCTACAGCAGTTACTTCAGCAATGTCAAGATGTCAACTAACTGCTGTAGCGGACAATTCACCATCTTGAAAGTTCACGCACACATTTTTTACATCCAGAATGTTAAATCAACATCACATTTTTTCCGGTGTTTCTAAGAGTTTTTCGGACGATTAGTGATAATTTGAGAACGAACGGAGGCCTCTCTCAATAAAATTGTCCGGCCGGATGCTTCTGTGCCCGTTTTCTCAAAACTTCGCAATTTCCGTGGAAAATTCGTTTTTTACTGATGTAAATGTATCAAAGTCTAAAGGCTCGTACGGCGTTCTCCCGCGGTACGGTAGCATGGCCGACCGGAATTAATATCCGAGGAGAGCGGTTTTTGGGGCTTCACACAGGTGCAATACTCCTTCTTGCGGCTTTAGCGGTCGACCGTGGTGAAGCTGGAGGGAGGGGGGAGGGAGGGGGGTTCATTCTAGCGTCTCGTACGAGTATGAGATACACCCGCTTGAAGGGCCTTGATTTATGTTGGCATAATTGCTTTATCAGGCCGGGCCTCTACCACTCGGAAGTTACGTTTTCCAAATTACCTCCATTCCCCTGCCCCTCCTTTTACCCACCGTTATGCTGTGTTACTGAGGAGAGCAGGGGGTTTCAGAAAATGCATTTACAAAGACAGAAAACGATGGAAATAAAGATGGCGACATGTTGGACACTGGAAAAAAAACAAACACATAGGATCTTGAGTCCAGACTCTTGAAAACATTGTCAAGAAAAAGGACTCTTGATTCAATGAGATTTAAGCTTAAATCAAAAGGAAATCCGCTCAAATTAAGAGGCTTGGTTCTTGATTTAAGCTTAAATCTAATTGAATCAAGAGTATTTTTTCTTGTCAACGTTTTCAAGAGTCTGGACCATAGATCCGATGAGTTTGTTTTTCCAGTGTTGGACAATCCAACAGAAAGCCTAGTCGCACGCCCTATCATACATCTCGTCTTTTTAGAAATTCATAAAATAGAAACTCCACCCACGAAAATCAAACACCTCCCGCTGACAGAGAAGGGAGGAACATTAAACAAAATAACGAACATATGTTACACCTCATTGGCAAAATTGCCCTGCGGGCTAATCCTTGAAGTCGATAGACGAAGCGATAGACAGAGAAGCTATAAGGAGTATGGAGCTATCCGATTGGTTGAAATAGGTGTTTTTTTAGACGAAGGGGGCAAATAATGGACTAATTATAGGGTCGGGTCGGTAGGGTAGGGTTGGTGATAATTAGTCTATTACCTACCTCCCATGTCTATTGCAACCATGTACCCGCTTCCACCAATAGGATCCCTCCATCCTCCATGTCCCTTTTGTCTTCGTTGTCTACAGCTTTGTCTATATCAATTTCAACAATCAGCCCGCAGTTCGGAAACCGGGCTTACAACTTTTTTGTCTCGTCCATGGACAGGTTAGCGGTCAACCCCATTGCCCAGTCCGCGGAATAGCCGATGCTTATGCTCATTTTGTGAACTGGGCCGCCGTTCTTGCATATTCAAAAATTGGAGACGTTTTCGCTTTCCATAGGGTAGAGTGAGTTGACTGTAGCGCCTTGATGCAACTATTCGTGTCCCACGGATGTGCGGGTTGCATATTCGAAAATTGCAGGCACTTTCGCTTTCCAAAGGATACACTACTGAGTTGACTATAGCGCCTTGATGCAACTATTCGTGTCTTACGGATGTGCGGGTTGCGAATTCGAAAATTGAAGGCACTTTCGCGGAGTAAAGCTCCGAAGAGGAAACATAAATTAACATTTTTAAAGTACCTTGTCTAGCGGTGAATTTAACCAAAGAAACAATATTTGCATAAACTTGACGGTGCCGAGAAGAACTTTTGAAATTTTTAAAGAATAACCAGAATGCTCAGACCTATACCCTCCCTAGCATAGGCGTGGCGTGCTTTGCGACGTGTCGATCATCTGCCATCCGAAAAAAAGTAATGTTATGGCTTAACATCCTAGATATAAAAAAATGTGCAAGAACTTTCAAGATGCTGAATTAACCGCTACAGCAGTTACTTCAGCAATGTCAAGATGTAAAACTAACTGCTGTAGCGGACAATTCACCATCTTGAAAGTTCACGCACACATTTTTTACATCCAGAATGTTAAATCAACATCACATTTTTTCCGGTGTTTCTAAGAGTTTTTCGGACGATTAGTGATAATTTGAGAACGAACGGAGGCCTCTCTCAATAAAATTGTCCGGCCGGATGCTTCTGTGCCCGTTTTCTCAAAACTTCATTTTTGCACTTCCTGCTCTCTTCGCTATCACGGCAGTCATGGAGCTCCGTTTTTATTTCAGGTTTGCCTAAATTCGGCAACAGCCGAGAATGAGGAGTCCAGGGGCGCCTGGCTTGATACTCTAACCGCGGCGCGCGGCGCGGCGAGGCTGTAGTATCACATACACGTATTGTTCGAACCGCGGTGGTTCATGTTGCGGAGTGCATAAACCCACAGGCTGCTCATAAAGTCGCTTAACATAACTTCACGCCGGGCGCCCGGTGCGCGCCCAAGCCCCTCCCCCCCACCCCATACGAACGGAAAACAGCAGTAAGTATATTATCACCCGAGCCGCGGGGCTCGTAAAAACACGTGGTGGACGAAGACAAAGCTCGCTGATAAAAAACGCCGTAAGAACCATCATACGTTGCCAGATTTCCCCTAAAAAAATATCATATTTGGCAAAAAGGAACCAGCGCGATTACGGTGCTTTCAAAATTGTGCAACTTCTTCTTCTCTTTTAAAAACACCTAATATATGTATGTACAGTATTTAAAAAAAAAAAAAAAAAAAAAAAAAAAAAAAAAAAAACCACCAAGAAGTGGCCCGAACTGTATGTCACAAGGTGGAGAAATGGTGCTGGGTCCACACCATTTCGCGGGGAAACAAAGCCAAGAAATTCCAAAAATTAACATTAGAGTCAAAATTAATTAAAACGGGGAAACTTGGCAATTTTCGATGGTTCATACTGCGTTTTTACTGACCACGGCAGACGTAGCACCGGAGGGTGACTGCGGGAGACAGAGATAAGTTTAGTATACTTTTGCCTGAGCTTCGAGACTTGTTAAAACACGGGGTGGACGCGGCTTGGGTAGAAATGAACTTACGGCTGTTTTGCAGTGGAGACGATATATCACCGACTCACAGTGGCTCGAATCAATAGGAGAAGTCGGACAAAACTTGGATACTTTAAAAGCTCCAAACTCCGTTCATACAAGATTTTGAGGTTTTAAAAGTGGTTCAATTGGTTCCCTCGTCAAATTTTTTTAAGAAGCACCCCTCAGACTTTCAAATGTGACGAATTAAACATCAAAATTTGCAGGTTTAGTTAAAAATTTCATGTCCGATCCCTCCGATTCACTGTGCGGCTGTACTCGGCTCACAACAAGCATGGCTAATTTAGAGGCTCCCCATCCCCGGTTTTAATCCCAGGGCACCGTTGAACTTTTCCCTGCACGAGCCTTGTTTATAATGCGAGCGGGTTTTTTTTTTCTTTTTTCTTTCTCGTTCGGATCGACTCGAGTTACAGTTGCACTTACGGGTGCTTTACGATACATCTGTCATTAGCTGTTTTCAGCGAGCCGCGGAGCTGCAGCGCACAGTGGAAAGAACTGATCGAAGAAGTCGGACATGGAATTATTTGCTAAAATTTCAAAATTGCATGTTTCATACGTCACACTTTAAATTTTGAGAGGTGCCTCTTAAAGAAAATAGAGATGTTGCATGTGTGAGAAAATTGCGATTTTCATAGATTATTATGTAAAAGTTCGCGAGAAACAGGATGGTGCCCCTGGTTTTTCTTGATACCAATTCCCAAGCTCAAAAAAAGCTCTCAAAGTTGAGGCAAAGTGGAGGGGATATCCCACGCTATCCTGAGAGTCCACCTCTACATCAAGACATTAAGCGTCTATTAGCGCCTGCAAGACTTTAGAAATACTTCACGCATTGCACCAAACAGTGCGGTCGGCGTCGAGCCCATACTAGCGCCTACAAGACTGCATGAATACTTTTTGCATTGCGCCAAACGCAGTGCAGTCGGTCAATGGAGATGTTACATGTGTGAGGAATTTGCGATTTGACCATTGATTATATGTAAAAGATCGCGAGAAACACGATAGTGCCACTGGTTTTCCCTGATATCAACTCCCAAGCTCAAAAAAATCTCTCAAAGTTGAGCCAAAATGGAGGGGATATCCTACGCTTTCCTGAGAGTCCACCTCTACATCAAGACAAACTCTCCATGCAAAGAAAGGGAGCAAATACATTGGCAGAATTGCCGTGTTTTCAGTTTTAGAGCCCTGAAATAAAGTAGCAGCCCTGTCAATGTATTTGCTCCCTATCTTTGCATGGAGAGGGGGACTCTCAGGATAGCGTGGGATATCCCCTCCATTTTGCCTCAACTTTGAGAGCTTTTTTGAGCTTAGGAGTTGATATCAGGGAAAATCAGTGGCACTATCGTGTTTCTCGCAAACTTTTACATGAGAATCAATTGTCAAATCGCAAATTCCTCACACATGCAACATCTCCATTCCACGAGGAAGCCAATGGAACCACTTTTAGCGCCTCAAATTTGTGTACGATCGGAGTTATGAGCTTGTGAAGTTTCCAAGTTTCGTCCAACTTATCATATTGACTCGCTCTACTGTGCGTCTGGCCCATCGGAGAAAAGCACAGGCCGTTCTGTTTAGCAGAAGTACAGGCTCGTTAACATTTGAGCCGCGGATTGTCAGATCTCTCGCCTAATAAGTGAAGAAACAGCGATTAGCCGAAAGGTAGAGAACCTAAATGCTGCTGTCCTGAGGAAGAATGCCGTATGAACCTTCCAAACGTTATAGGTTGGACGTGTTTTGCGATATTTCCCTCGACTAATCACAATTTTTTCGGATAATTTGTAAATATTTGTCTTCCGATTTTCCAAAGAATTTTGTTCTAAATTTTATCTAAAACGTCCAGAAGTTTCAAGGAAAAAGATCCATAACTATTTTCGAGAGGTAATATGGTAATATTCGAAAGCTCATACAACGTCCTCTCTTATAGTACGGTAGCATATAGGGAAGCCAGGGACATGCCGATAATTTTTGAGGTTACGTCATGAATGTATTAGGGCCCGAAAAGGCAGCCAACCCATGAACTCAAACCTGTCTAGAATGATTTATGATTTCAATTCTTACGATCTCGTTGTTCTTAAAACCCGTATTCGATCTAGATTGTACCTAAATTCAATATTTTTTTTGCGGAAAGACGCTCATTTATCAACATCCCTGGACATTTTGTTTAGGTATTAAAATCTGAGGCTCGGCAGTTCTAGTATTTTTCCAGTTATATTTAGACGCTTGGCTGCACTTTGGGACCCTTAGAACTTCATATTTGCACTCCCTCTTCATAAAACAGTATACATATCGTTACCTTCCGGCCAAAATATTACAAAGGCCATGCGACGTTTCAAAATTACTACCGCCACATTATTTTTTTACAGAGAATTTGTTTGTTGAATCTGTTTGAACATTTCACTGAATTTTATGATCAGCATAAAGAAAATTCAGTGAAATTTCTGGACAGCTTTGTTGAACAATTGGACGCATTTCTATCACACGGAACTAAGCGCCATAGTGGGAAGAAGAGAGAGATGGGATTGGATTGGCGAGTGCCGCAGAACGCGATGCTAGTTCCGTCCTTTACTCGCATTACTTTTTCATGGCGCTTCGTTTCGTTTGAAAGAATGCGCTATCCGGAATTCTAAACTCCTCAAAAGGAACTCAGTTCGGCGCTTAGTTCCGTTTAACAGAAATGCGTCCAATTTGTCTGTAAAAAACTAAAATGGGAGCGGAAATTGTTAAACGTCACATGGCGCTTGTGATACTGAGGCCGGAGAGTGGCGATATGAATACGACCCATACCAGTGGCGAGGCGTGAATGATCGATTATCGATACTTCATCATTTGAAGCTGGGGTGAAGAATCGATAACTAAGGTGTTTGCTGCGAACACCCTGTTTATCGATCCTTTTTCATAAGTTTAAATGGCAAATCAATCGATATATCGCTAAGTACGCCACGCCACGCCACTGACTCATACATTAAATTATTGAAATAAGCCGGACCCTGGAAGAGCACCCCTGGATGCAGTTCACGGGATTCACTTGCAAACCTCAGCGTCGGGTGTTGGGTGCAGCGCCAGGCCGGGCCGGCCGGTTGGACGTCGCGTCGCGGTGGACTGTTGCGTCATGCAACGTCCAGCCGGGCGACGTGACCGCTTAGTGCGTCGAATCGTCGCCGCCCGCCGCGTCACGTCCAACACGTCGAAATTGAATTTGTTCACGTCATGTTCGTGACTCTCCGGCCGGCTCGCGCCCCGACCCGGTGAAAATATGGGCGGGACTTGGGGCTTCTCGGGCAACGTTTTTCGCGCCAGTTTCAGACTATTCCCGTTCTAGGAAGAGCTCCACTGAAAAAAAACTCTCGGCGTTTTTACCCCGGTCCGTTGGTACCTTTACCATCCCTTTTTTTTACAAATTATCGGTAATTTTACCAAGACAAACTGATAACCTTGCCTAAAAACCGGTATTTTTACTGTTTTTTTTTTCAGGTAAGAATACCACTTTTATTGGTAATCAATGGACCACTAGACAAGGTGCGAATTTTAGCACTCTGATATTTGTGTCTTAACCAAAATTTCGCGTAGAACACGATGCGCACAACGAAAATTACCAAAATCAACCTTTTATGAAGATATTTAATGATTCTTGATGCGTGAATTCAAACCACCCGCTCATGAAAACTCAATGCTCTACGTGATTCACATCGCACGCTAAACGTTATCATGACAGTCTCTGCGATATAAAAATCTGGCAACCTCAATCTTGACGCTTTGGCTCAGCTATAGCAAATTGCTAATAGTTTGAACAACACATGGTGGGAAATGAACATGGTTCGATTGAGAAGATTGCTGAAACCGTTGTAGTGGGCGATTTGACTCACGTAGAGCTTTGAGTTTCTTGTGAGCGGGCAGTTCAAATTCCTCGTAACCAATGTGAAATAAAAACGTTAATATCTTCGTTAGGAGTTGGTTTCAGTAATTTTTGCTGTGTGAATCGTTTTCTACGTGAAATTCTGGTTAAGAAACATGTATCAGATCGCTTAAATTCGTACCTTGTCAAGTGGTCCATTCCCGGTAACTTTGCCATTTTATCTCGGTAATTCTACCACAGTCGATAAAAAATATTGGCGTTTTTAACATGGTCCAGTAAAATTACCGAGAAAGTTCAATAATTTTACCGAGATTTCTCGGTAAAATTACCAATGCCATAAATGGTAATTTTACCAAGAAAAAACTGGGATCAAATAGAACCCTGAATTCTTGGTAATTTTACCCTTTTTTTAGTAAATACACCGAGATTTTTTTTTCAGTGTCGCAGAATGGATTACCATACAAAGCGCTAATTCCAGCGATGGATCGTATTCGATAGTGGTTCGATTTATCGTTTGGCTCAAAACAATAGAACATAACCTCAAATAAAAATTTTAGGATTTAAGTTGGAAAAGCTGGAATAGAAAAATATCCCCAAGAATATTACTCTTCATTGCCATTTTGCACTCATTAATATCAAAAATCTGTCACTAAAAACCCGTTCCCTCAGATTACTCAATTGACTTTCAAGGCTTTGTTTATATGTTGAACCAATCGATATCGATACAATCTCATCTGTTTGATGTATCGAATATGATCGATAGTCGTTTCTTCAATAAGCTAATTTCTTAGAAGCCCAACTATGGTCTACATTTGATTAGGAAATTTTCAAGGAAACCCTCGTTTAACATCATTTAAAGGAAAAGCTTTGTAGACCCCGCAGGAAAAAAATTCTGAGTAACTTCAGAAATTGATCCTTCAGAGGAATAATAACAATTTACCGCTACAAGGAATACATAACACCGAAGAAAATATACGGCCTTTAACAGTATAACTTTGACGCTCGAATAGAATGGAGGATAAAGTGTCTCGGTCCTTGTTTAGGAGTCGTTTAAAAACGGAGCAAGAACATAATAGATCCATCTTATCGAGTTTCGTCCAATCTAGCACGTTTGTTTAAAAAAATAAACTGAGAGACTTCAACGCTTGAATAGAAAGAAAGAACACGAAAGGAGATATTTCGGGATTTTTTAAATTGTAAGGTAGGTTCACACCTACAAAAATTTTTAATTTCAAAGTTTAACGATCGATTTAATTTTACGACTGTGCATATTTTTAGTATTCTTTAAAGCATAGAGGAAAATGCATGCTTGTGTAATCAAATTGGTTTCCTTTTCTTGAATGCGCGCAGAGCCCTAATACGAATCTCAGTGATACGCACTCAGCAATGGAGGAACGGTTTGACAGACAATAAGGAAGAGGAAAATTTAGTTTTCACTGTAAGAATACAAGGAGAGAAATTGTTCTAAGGAATCAATTACATTTGAATAGCGGATCCGACAAAAAAGGTAAAATATAACGTACGGTAGTCTAGATATGGCTTTCCACTATCCAATATTCATTTGGACCGCGTTAAACAGAAAGGAACCGAGTCACACCAGCTATTGCCAAATTTAATTTGGAGATTTAATTTTTCACATGAAAATGGTTGTGCGAATTTTTGTGCAAATTTAAACGAATTTTTTGCATAGTGCGACGCAGAGTTTTTAAGAGTTTCAACGAAATCCGCACAAACGTTCTCTCGTGAAAAATTAAATTGCCCATTTTAATTCGGCAACAGCTGATATGGCTTAGTTCCTTTCCACTAAACGGGATCCATTTGAGTCACCTAAAAAAATTCATTTTCCTACAGTCATTTGGCAATCTCCTGGGCGTCCCCTTAAAAACCAGGATTTTGCTCACGGTACCGTTTTGTGACCATTAGGCTCACCAAATTCCTGACGCTTTCGGTATTTTTTCAACGCTCTCACTTAATCGACCGGCGTCTGAGGCCGTCAAACGATTTTCGGATATTGTGATGGAATGCAAGGATCCGAGCAACTTATAAGATATTTCTCACACGCTAAAGGTTCAAGCGTTTTGCCGAAAAATTCAAGACTTCGTGCGTCCTCGCTGGAAAATTGAAGACGTAGGAACTGGAAACAGTACAATAAAAAACAGCACTGAAAAAAAAGTTCGGTCGTATATACCACAGTTCGGTGTTCCAAATCATTTCGACCAATTCGGTCCCTCAAACTGAATTTTTGGTTTGTCAAACAAACTCTCGGTTCGTGTAACCGAACTTGTGCGGTAAAGTGAACTGACGAGCTAAGTCTGGTCATACATGCCGAACTTTCGGTTACACGCACCGAAAATTCAATTTGACAAACCGAATATTTGGGCTGATGTGGAACACTTAACGTTCGGTTCACATGACCGAATCTTTTTTTTAAGTGATGTAAGACGGCAAAAGAAAATTTTAAGGCTGCTTTTTCGTTATGACTAGTGTTATTCACTTCGTGTTCAAAAAATGTTCAGCCAAATCTATAAACCAAGCCATGTTTTAACCTATTGAAACGATACCTTAAACAATAAACATACCGCAGGTAAGCTCATTCAGTCATTTTCCAGAGCTGGCTCAAAGAAATTAGGCGAAAGGCCCTGCCAACATTGAAGGAGGCGGATAAATGGGGTATCTCGTATCGATCTTGCTCGCTAACAATGAGAGGGAGTGGCATTGATCTAGATAAGCCTAATGACTGTAAAGACCATCTAATTCCACTAATCTTTTTGTGCTGCTTGCATCTCTCTTTCAAGCGGCACTAACAATGAGAAATTGTAGCCTCTCGTGTTGAAGTGGTACGTCTTACCGAATTTGAGGGGCAGACTAGCGGGTGCATGGTTATGCATGTTCCGAAAATTGTATTTTGGAAGGAAGTCAGTCATCGTCATCCTCCCTCTCTTTCTACTCAACCTACTTTGCGATTTATCGATTGATCTGCCATTTACACCCATGGAATAGGATCGATAAACAGGGAGTCCGCAACGAACACCTTAATAATCGACTCTTTACCATAGCTTCATGTGGGGAAATCTCGATAAAGGATCATTCACGCCTCGCTACTGGAGCATCAGCCCTGTTTTTCCATTTCACAACACAGCATAAATGTAGGGTGTTCCAATATTGCCGTCCCCTTACAACTTTTGAACCGTTCGAGATACACGAAACTTTGGGAATGTTTCAATCTTTCTAGGGAATCCTATCTTCTGGGAGGTGGAGAACCATGTGATCATGATACTTTCGGAAAGATCATCAAAAACTAAAAATATCAATGCAAACCCCCGATTAAGTTTTATTGATTTTTCCGCATTTTGGTGCTCTGATCTCCAGATTTTTAAAGTTTCGACGAAGTATATTGGTAAAAATGTTTGAGAAATTTACCTTAGAAATCCCTCCACTGCTTTGCTCATGGGCGTGTTTTCGCGCGCTTCAATTAGTGGGACCAATCAGAGAGTGGGCTATCCAGCTCCAATGGTTTCTGATACAGCGATCCCTGAATGCATTTCGTGGAGAAATCATTTTTTGATTGGTCGATCCCTTCTCCAATAAATTAGTAAGACACACTGGGAAAAAAACACATTGGATCTAGAGTCCAGACTCTTGAAAACATTGACAAGAAAAATACTCTTGATTCAATCGGATTTTTGCTTGAATCAAAACAAAATCCGCTTAAGTTAAGAGGCTTGGTTCTTGATTAAAGCTATATTCTGATTGAATCAAGAGTACTTTTTCTTGTCGATGTTTTTAAGAGTCTGGACTCTAGATCCAATGTGTTTTTTTTTTTTTTTTTCCAGTGCGGGAATGCTAGTACCCGCTTTTATTTGGACGTATTTCTATCAGACGGAACTATGTGCATTAAGACATGAGCCCGGGGACTCATAAGAATGTGTGCATAACAGGGCTCACGTCATATCGCGCATAGTTCCGTTTGATAGAAATACGTCCATTTTCAGTTACCCTTCCTCCAACTACCTTCTCCAGATTATCCGAGGCTTAGGAAAAGCCACGTTTTACTCTTCGAGGTCCTGCTTGCTGATGGTAGGGGCGTTGTAAGCCCGCTGGCTGGTCGCCCCATGACTCCGCGCGGACTGATTGTGAGAGGTTGTTAAGTTGGTAATTGAATCGTCTCGTGCCACGCCGGCTAATTTGTCACAGTCCTTGCTTTTCCAGACTTCCTAGATCGCCCCCTTCCTCCTGGTTTCATTCCACCAACCGTGACAAGACCGCAAGGCATTGTTGCCGAACCCTTCAACTCTAATTATCAGAGTAAGATATCCGCGGTAATTGGGACCGCGGGTATCGTGGATAACTGAACCGCGGGAAATCGTAGCGGCGCATAATTTAAACCTGGAATAGAGATGGCTCTCCTCTGACAACCTTATAAATGTAAGAAATGACAAGGGGAGGACCATATTTACTTCCCACACTTCGAATTACAAAGAGAATTTTCGTCGCAATTGAGATGTTGCATGTGTGAGGAATTTGCGATTTGACTGTTGATTCTGGTGCAAAAGTTCGCGAGAAACACGATGGCGCCACTGGTTTTCTCTGAAATCATCTCCCAAGCTCAAAATCAGCTCTCAAGTTGAGGCAAAAATGGAGGGGATATCTCACGCTATCCTGAGAGACCACCTCCACATCAAGACGAACTCTCCATGCAAAGATAGGGAGCAAATATATTAGCAGTGATGCCGTGTTTTCAGTTTTAGAGTCCCCAAATGAAGTGGCAGCCCTGTCAATGTATTTGCTCCCTATCTTTGCATGGAGATTTTGTCTTGATGGAGAGGTGGACTCTCAGGATAGCGTGGGATATCCCCTCCATTTTGGTCTCAACTAGCGAGCTTTTTTTAAGCTTGGGAGTTGATTTCGGAGAAAACCAGTCGCACCAATGTGTTTCTCACAAACTTTTACAAAAGAATCAACAGTCAAATCGCAAATTCCTCACACGTGCAACATCTCCAATGTAGAGAGAATATACCGTCTTATTTCGAATTACAGAGGGAGGACCATATTTACTTCACACACTTCGAATTACAAAGATAATTTTCGTCGCAATTCCGAATTACAGAGGGCAGCGCCAGCTTAAAGATTTTGAATTAACGAGGGGAGAAAAATACATTGAATTTCTTCGAATTATCGAGAGATTTTCAAGGGAAACAGACTTTCCTTCGAATTAACGAGGTTTTCGAACTATCGAGAGTCCACTGTAGTATATTATCTCCCTCCTCTATCTATTGGCAACAGGATTCGCCCTTTCTCCTTTGTCCTCCTCGTCTAACACTTTGTCTATCAATTTGAATAATCAGCCTCCAGGATCCTAATTATCTGGGGTAATTTGAATCGAAGGTGTCGAGGAAATTCGGGAAATTTGAATGACCGCGGAAAATCTTGACCGCGCAATCTTGGGCTTTGGATTGGAAAGCTGTTCAAAAAGCTTTCCTGAAAGTCCAACGGAAAACCAGGACTCCAAATGACGGATCGCCGATAATCGGGGTCCACTAATATCCTGATAGAGAGAGTGCATATATTGGGGTCTTGCGGAGACTTGGAGAGTATGGAGAGGTGGGAGTCATTGTGAGTCNGGGGGGGGGGGGGGGGGTGTTATCATCTGGTGTATTTCCATTCCATAGTAGAGATTTAGCTCGAAAAGATTGAAAAATCGTCTGAAAATGATGGGTAAAATATTCCCAATTTTCCCTGTAAATTCGGTTTTTTTTTGCAGGAAACTTGGCAACGTCTGCGGGTTTACACGGCGTTCTTCCTCGGCGCAGGGCAGTCCACATCCACGCGACTATTTTCTAGTGTAAGCAACTTGGGGACTCCGTGCTAACAGTGGTTTGCATCGAGTTAGGCCTCGTCTCCACGGGCCGTTTCACGAGATTTGTCTCAGGGAAAAATCCCACTTACGACGTTGGGAAAAATATTGAGTTAATCAATATTTTTCCCAGTACCAAGTATGGTCCTTTTACCCTTAGGACCCACTGAGAGAAGAAGAAGAAGTGTAAACGAATTGAGCGATATTTTGTTGATTACTCCATTGTTCATGTGTGTTTAGTTAAAATAAAGTGTCTAATTGTCAATTGAGTGCTTTAATCCCGGTTAAATACTCGACTTTAACTAAGTTATCTTACCGCGCAAACTAGTCGCAGGACCGTATGAGCCTCGTCCCGTGGAGACGGTACCTGGGAAAAATCCTAGAAGTTTCATTCCTGCTATTCGAACTTGGGAATAATCCCATAAAAACGTCCCGTGGAGACAAAGCCTCAGCAGTGGTGATGGTGAACACTCTGCTGAGTTAAATCCTAGGTTGAATGAACATCGTCGAGTATTCCGCCGTCGTGAGTCGGGCAACAGCGAGACCGAGAGACGTCGGCTGACCGCACTGAGGAGCGCAGACGGAGAAAAACTCACAAAGCGCGGCTTAATTAAATCATTGCCCTAATGAGCTCCAGCTCCTTCACGCCTCATTACTCCCGAGAAAAGTGAAAAACACGCCCGTTTACCCCCCGCGAAAACGCAGCCGATGCCCCGCCCAACGCCCTCTTTCGGCCGCGCGCGGTTTTTCTTCCCCCACCTCCGCTCCGGTTCTGCGCGTGCGAAAATCGACTCCACACGCAGCGGGTCCGACGCCGGAAGTCGGATGTCATCGACTGTGCCGTTAGGAGCTTTTGCGCTATTGCCACTTACGGGTTAATGGGCCAGATAAGGTACGAATTTCAGCATTCTGGTTCATGTTTCTTAACCAAAATTTCACGTAAAACACGACGCACACAACAAAAATTACCAAAATCAACTCCTTACAAATATATTTAATGATTCCTAATGCGTGAATTCAAACCACCCGCTCAGTAAAACTCAATGCTCTACGTGATTCACATCGCGCGCTAAACATTATCTTGACAGTCTCTGCGATATAAAAATCTGGCAACCTCAATCTTGACGCTTTGGCTCAACTTTAGCAAATTGATGATAGTTTGAACAACACATGGTGGGAAATTAACATTGCTCGATTGAGAAGCTTGCTGAAACTATTGTGGTGCGCGATTTGACTCACGTAGAGCTTTGAGTTTTGTGTGAGCGGGCAGTTCAAATTCCTCGTACCCAATGTGAAATAAAAAGGTTGATATCTTCGTTAGGAGTCAGTAATTTTCGTTGTGCGAATTGCGCTCTACGTGAAATTCTGGTTTAGAAACTTGTATCAGATTGCTTAAATTCGTACCTTGTCTAGTGGTCCATTATTAAAATTGTTAGACAAAACTATAGACAAAGAAGCCGAAGGAAAATAGAGCGATCTTGTTGTTGGTTAAAGCAGGCTCAGTGGTGAGGCGTGAATGATCGATTATCGATATTTCCCCATTTGAAGCTATGGCAAACAATCGATTATTAAGGTGTTCGTTGCGAACACCCTGTTTATCGATCCTCCTCCATAGGTTTAATGGAAGATCAATCGATATGTCGCAGGCAAATAGTAAAATCAAGCATTTTGTCAAATGCCTAGGCAAATAGTCAAATATATATTCTACCTTAGATTGAAATTCTGATTCTTTCCCTAATTTCAGACAAAATAATTCATTGTTCCTGAAAGAAAAAATCCTCAGTAAAAATTTGCACACACAATAGTATTTTAAACAATTTTTAGCTCCTGAAGAGACACTGATCTTAAAATTTTCAGCATATTGGAAAGGACAGAATTTTGGAATTCAACATTTAAAAATATGAGAAGCAATTAAAGAGGAAGAGACAAAAAGAGTTCGCAGGTTTGATGAGTTATAGGTACATACCTCTCCATAACGTAGCTGTAAAACATCTATTAGCACTAGCGTAAAAAAGAACCAATAGAATATCCGCATTAAAATTCTCCAAAACTGCCTGCCATACCTCGCTAATAAGTGTCTGCATGACCGTCTTGCATAACCAGCATGCAAGCTCCGATTTTTCGGCTCTTGTGATACCTCCCTTATCTGGACTAGTCATCTTTGCATGTTTTATTGAAACTAACAGTACTTCGGTTTATTTCTTGCTAATTAAACTCAAGTTTAACAAATTTGTTTCATTTTCCCTCGTTTCGTCGGAGGAAGCGCTTGGCTGATAGACGAGGGCTCCTTATCTTTCCAATCTGGAGCTCCATAAAAGCGGAAATTAACTGGAGGAGATCTTAATTGGGAGTATTTCAACGTGGCATACCAACAACTCCCTGATGTCGTCGGATAATGATTCGCTACGTAAGCCGCTTTAGCGATACATTAGTCAGGTGTTAATTACTTTTTTCTCGGATATCTGATCGATGATGATGCATACACATGTATTAAACAAGGTCCTGCGGACTCAGAGATTTGTATCGCTATCAACTATTCCGGGGTGAATTTTGACTAGAAATGAAATGGAATGAATACTCTTGACATACTAATAAAACAGTTAAGTTTGGTTACGATAATTATCATCTATATCTCCATCAATAGAGAGAAAGATAAAGACAATGTCAAATGGAGGTGAATACGTTGACGTAAATGTGAACGTAAATGGAGGTCAAGGAGGTGAAGCTGGAGAAGGAGTAGGGGATGGAGCATAAGGAGAGGGAGGAGAAAAGATGAGAGGAGGGAAGAGGAGAGGAAGAAGAAGAAAAAGGGAGAGGAGAAGAAAAAGAAGAAAACAGGAATAAGAAAGAGGGGCAGGGGAAGGAGTTGAAGAAGAAGAGCAAACTCAAATGGAGGTGAAAACGTTGACGTAAATGTGAACGTAAATGGAGGTCAAGGAGGAGAAGCTGGAGAAGGAGTAGGGGGGAAAATAAGAAGAGGGAGGAGAAAAGATAAGAGGAAGGTGGAGGGGAGGAAGAAGAAGAAAAAATTGGAAGGAGAAGAAAAGGAAGAAAATAGGAAGAAGAAAGAGAGGCAGGGGAAGGACTTGAAGAAGAAGAGCAAACGAATTGAGGAAGAAGGAAGAGAAGCAGGAGTAGGAATAGAGGATGAAGAACAAAGAAAAGGAGGATGAAAAGGGAAAAGGAGGAGGAGGAGAAGGAGGAGAATAAGAAGAAAGAGAGGCGGGGAAGGAGTTGAAGAAAAAGAGCAAACAAATCGAGGAAGAATAAGGAATTAAGAGAAGCAGGAGTATAGAGGATAAAGAATAAAGGGAAGGAGGATGAAAAGGGAAAAGGAGGAGAACGAGAAAGAGTAGGGGATGAAGATCAAGGAGAGAGAGGAAGAAAGAGGAGAGGAAGAAGAAAAAAGGGGAAGGAGAAGAAGAAGAAGAAAATAGGAAGAAGAAAGAGAGGCGGGGAAGGAGTTGAAGGAAAAGAGCAAACAAATCGAGGAAGAAGGAGGAGAAGCAAGAGTAGGAATAGAGGATGAAGAATAAAGGGAAGGAGGATGAAATGGGAAAAGAAGGAGAAGGAGATGAAGAAGAAGGAGGAGGAAAAGAAGAAGAGGAAACAAAGGGGAAGGAGAAGAAAAAGAAGAAAATAGGAAGAAGAAAGAAAGGCAGGGGAAGGAGTTGAAGAAGAAGAGCAAACGAATCGAGGAAGAAGGAAGAGAAGCAGGAGTAGGAATAGAGAAAGAACAAAGGGAAGGAGGATGAAAAGGGAAAAAGAGGAGGAGGAGAAGAAGAAGGAGGAGGAAATTAGTGTAAAATGCCGTGTAAAATGCGCGACCAAGTTCGCGACGGTGACCGCTCAGTGCCGCGCCATGCAAAACCATAGCTTGAGCCGACGGTCAAGAGAGACGAGCGTGCGATCCGACGTCCGGACGACGCGACGCGACGCGACGGCGTCGGCGTCGGCGTCGTCGGGACGTCGCGACGCGGAGAGAGTGCGAGCGTGTGAGTGAGGGTGAGAGCGAGGTAATGCGTGAGAAGCACTTTACGCGCCCGACTAATGGTAACGCTCCCACCTGTCAGAACATCACTAATGTTCAAGGCGCGAATCACAACACAACAATATCAACAATGTTATTATTTACGCGTGCATTGTCATTCAACGACCGAGCCGGACCAGGAACCGACCGGACCCGGCCGGCGCCCGCCTCCGTTGCCGAATCTGGGCCCGGAAAAAAAAAGTACTCGCCGGATCATCGCCACTTTGGAAATCAATTTTATTAGTCGACAACAAACACAAAAAGCACATCAAACGCATCATGAAACACAATCAAACACATCATGAAACACAATCAAACACTACAAACACAATAAACACAACAAACACATCAAACACAACGAACACATCAAACACAAACAAACACAGCAAACACAATAAACACATGAAACACAAGAAATACATAAGGCAAATCGATTTCTATATATCGATATATAGTGAGTTAGGATCGATTATCGTATGTATGGCGATATACATCGCAAACAAAGGTGCCTAGCAACGCATGCTTAGCAACCGTGGGCCCGTTCCTCTCCCCAATTTTACCATTTTTTGACCATAAAATCCCGAAATCACGACAAGGAGAAAATTGAAATAGCCAGTGTCACTTACCGAACCGGGGAGGACCGCTATACAAATTTTAAGGAAGATCGGACAGACGGTTTGACCCCTATTTCGTGAAAACCGTCAAAACCGACCTTTTTCTTATATATAAGAAGAAGATAAATTAATGTTTAAACGTGCTTGGAGAAACAGCATCCTAACCATACGTAGTTTGCTTGGCTTTTTGCTTTTTTGTGTTGGTATCTTTGTAGTCGGTGTGTCTTGATTACTGTAAATAATTGGACGCATTTCTGCCCAACGGAGCTATGTGCATTATGACGTGAGCCGTGTAATGCATATATTCTTATGGGTCAAAGGACTCATGTCTTAATGCACATAATTCCGTTTGGCCGTAATACGTCCAATTATAGTAAGTAACTTTGTGTGTACATTTAACTCCGATGTGTTCCCTCTGATGATGGCGTAAAGTCCGGAAGGCCTCAAGGATGAAATAAATAACACAAAGATTCGCAGCATAATCATCGTCAGAAATTCAATTCTCTTCATTAGTTTTGATGAATTTATGGGTCAGTTGCGCTGGTCACAAAATTGTGCTTCGATGCTTGATTCATGCAGGTTAGCGAAAAATGATAAGATCCGTCCAAACAGCACTCCCCTCGTTCAATATTCGCCAAGATATCGCCCTTTTGAAGAGTCGGGTTTATAACGTAATTCACCGCGTGATGATACGCTTGGTGTCTTTCGTCTTGCTTTCATTCGAGTCTCAAGTTGAAAAACCAGTGCAAAGGTGCGTTACAACGACTGATGGTTTTGAGAAATGTGTGTGCAAAGATAGTATGACGCAGCCACAGCGTAATTTTTTTGTTCATAATTCTTGAGGAATTTTCCAAAATCCAGACATCATCAATCGATTGAACAGGACAATCGTGAGAAGGTTATTGTTTCCTGTAAAGCTCTCTTACTTTTTTGTACCCGCGTTTAAGTCTCCTTGCCTATTGTGAAATTTACCGACGGCACTGAAATGGTTAATACCGTGGAGAGAAGGGGGCGCACTTCCCCTCTCCACGACCTTTATGACCTGAGACTTGTTTAAGGTAAAGGCTCATTTTTGGTGATCTCAGGAATGTTTCAACCCCCCGTTCATAGTTTTGACTATGAATCACTCACCCCTCTGAAAATTGTTTCGGCTATGCGTGTTTTTTCAGCAACTCGGAGAACGATTCAATTGTCGATCGATCAATTGGACTACATTTTGCAATTTGGAACTATAAATTCTAGCCCGTTTTAAAAACAACGTATGTGCCATTAGTTTCCCTCTGCCTATAAGTGTTTTTACAAATAAGCCAAAAATTATAGTTCCGAATTGCAAATCGGAGTCCAATTGATGCTTTCTGAATTTTAAGACATTGCTCCAGAATTTCTAAGCATCAAACCAACTGTACTTCCTTTGACCTGGTGGCTCCTACACTCAATGAAATTTTATACAAGATAAATATAGTGTCGGCATTTCACGCGGTAAGTGACACACTAAAAGGAGTGCGATGCTCCTACCGGTCAATTAATTTTTTTATCGAGGAGAGAGAGCACCTGTAGAGAATTTACATTCATCTCATTTGTTTCTCATTCGATTAGTCATCATGACTTGCAAAATGCGTCCCTGTAGTCGGTTCCACGAGGTTGATTTATTTAGATTTTGCTAATAAGGAGAGCAGACATTTCTTGTCAGTGTTTTAGAATGCGCAGTATCAAGATTTGGTTCGAAGCACCGGTCTTGATCTGTTCTTGATAAAATCTGAGACACTTTGTCTTACCAATTTACTTTTACGATTACCATCCAAAATATTTATACATTCTTTTAACGAAATTATTCAGTTTTTGGTGACTCGTAATGAAATGAAATCAAATACTGAGCTAGCCGAATTACACTACAATAATATGCGCATTCAGGCCATGCTTCAATAAAAACAATGTCCAAGATGATGTTTATATTTTTGAAAATGTCATACCGTAATATGGTAAATTGAAAAAAAATGGTAAATAAATATAGACATCCTCTTACATATGATTTTTTATTGAGACATGGCCTGAGTTAGCATAACATTGTTGTGAAAATCGACTAATAGCTCAGTATTTGATGTGATTATATTCTTTTATTATGATTTCATCGCACCTTCTTCATTATTGGATTCAAGACGTAATCACCAATTTTAAGATTAGTAGTTTAGGTTCGAAGGCCTAACTGGTGCGAAAGTACACGATTGAAGTTTGTTCTCAACCTTATAATTAGCATCCTATTTATCAAAATATCTGAAAAGAATCACTGGAATAAGCCCACAGTAGGTAACATAGTGAGTGCAACTTTACAACAGTAAGGTACAGCAAGGTAACTCATTAATCTTCAACTTTAAAAAAAAAAAAAAAAAAAAAAAAAAACCGGATAGCACAATAACTATTAATGCGTACATGAGGCCCGACCCCTTGCTTCAAACTTCAGCTGATGTGGCTTGGCTCCTTTCTGCTAAACGCGGTCCAAATGCAGTTACATTTTCTCGGTTGTAAACCCCAATATTCCGCTGGACGCTACGGATCCCGTTTCCTAAAAACATCTTCTCTGAAGTTGATTCTCTTGATTTTCTTGATTCTAGCGAGACCAAGGATTGCCCGATGGATTTAAAATTTGCAAAATGATGTTTTGCAGCGATGCAATGCAGTTACATTTTCTCGGTTGTAAACCCCCATTTTCCACTGGACGCTACGGATCCCGTTTCCTAAAAACATCTTCTCTGAAGTTGATTTTGTTGATTCATTGGAAAAAAAACACATCGTATTTAGAGTCCAGACTCTTGAAAACATTGACAAGAAAAAATACTCTTGATTCAATCGGATTTTTGCTTGAATCAAAACGAAATCCGCTTAAATTAAGAGGCTTGGTTCTTGATTTAAGCTAGATTCTGATTGAATCAAGAGTACTTTTTCTTGACGATGTTTTCAAGAGTCTGGACTCTAGATCCAATGTGATTTTTTTTCCAGTGTATGTTGATTTCATTGATTTTGTTAATTCCAGCGAGACCAACAGTTGCCAAATGAAATTAAAATTTGCAAAATGAAGTTTCGCATTGACGCGACGAAGTTACGCCTTCCCTGCCGGAAAACGAAATTTTCCGCCGGACGCAACGGATCCCGTTTCCTAAAACCCCATCTCCGAGGTTGCGGGTCTCGGCGGTGCGACGGCGGCAGGCAGTGCGGGCTCCCGTCGGCGGGTGCGAAGCCGCGGCGCTGGGCCGGTGCCGGCGAGTTTGCTCATCTTAGAACTGGTCCATGCACGCCAGGAATTCACCGGGATCATTTAAATGTTAGCCGAAGGCTGTTCACGGAATGTTGTACCGTCCTCATCCCGTTCCCCGTCCGCCGTTCCCCGTTCGGCTCGCCGTTCCCTTCCGCGGCGCGCACACACCGAGCAGACACACACGCCGACGCATAGCACACATCCTAACCCGGAGCTTCGCCGCCGCTCCGCGCCGCTTACCCCTGCTTTTTCCGTGACCCACATTCGAGTCGATTTTCGGCCGGGAAAGTCTCGACGTCCTTTGCGAGTTTCGAAATCGGTGACCAAAATCCTTCGTATAAAGTAGCAGCGACCCCCCCCCCCCCCCNCGAATTCTCAGCCCCTGTTTACCTCACTGGAAGAAAAAACTCATTGGATCTAGAGTCCAGACTTTTAGAAACATCGACAAGAAAAAGTACTCTTGATTTAATCAGAATCTAGCTTAAATCAAGAACCTAGCATCTTACTTTAAGCGGATTTCGTTTTGATTTTAAGCTTAAATCTGATTGAATCAAGAGTCCTTTTTCTTGTCAATGTTTTCAAGAGTCTGGAATCTAGATCCAATGTGTTTTTTTTCCACTGCAATAGTAGACAACTGAACTTGACGGACCCAGGAGTTGCCATGCCATGAAATGGTTTACTTTTCTACCGCTGCGTTTAAGTCTCCAAATTTTTCAGTGTGTTTCCCGACTCCTCAAACATGTTGGACCAGATAATGTTTTTCATCATGGCTGTCATGGTAAACTGGACTGGACTGAAGTTGTCCTGTCATAGTATGGTTTCCTTTTCTACCACTGCGTTTCCGCAAAAATCCGATTGTATCAAGAGTATTTTTTCTTGTCAATGTTTTCAAGAGTTTGGACTCTAGATTCAATGTGTTTTTTTTTCTAGTGCTCTAATAAATTAAAAGAACGTTCATAATTTTTTAATTGAGCGTTTAGATTTTATTGTAAGAGGGTCAAAGACATAGCTTGTGTTACAAGTTTGTGGAAAAGAGTGAAAACCGCGAATTAAAATGTTTCGTGGAAAAGTTTATAGTTTTTCAGTATTTGGTCTGATGAGGGATCTTTAAGGAAAACAGAAAAAGCATTTCCCTAGCTTCTTTTAACGATGATATTTGCATAAAAGAAGGAGATGAGGGGCCCAACTTAACAGAACGGATAAGTTGTCCATTCTTAATTAATATTTCCTGTATATACTTGAATTCGTAAGATGCAGCTAGAAAAAGTTTTCAGTGCAGAAATATCTAAAAAAAAAAAAAAAAAAAAGTCACAACAATTTACGGACCACGTCCAGCTTTTAAAAATTATAGAATTTACCATTTCATCCGATAATTTGTAGTTATTGGATCTCACATATTAAAAACAAGTAGGGAGGGAATTGAAACAAGACTAAAATATTAAAAAGCACTAAAAGGCAGGTCGTTACGAGCTGTGTGTTCATTTTCAGCTGCAAAAACATTGAATAATCAATAAAAAATTGAGTACCTGGGGTGAGCCGTTATCATTTAACCACTGGAATTCAGTACCGAACATCCGAGGCAGACATCGTGGCCACCTACACACCAACCAATGTGGAGGATGAGTATAGGCAACCCCTGCCCCTATACCCATCTGCCCGCGAAATGCGAACAGATGACAGACGCGCACGTACTAAGGCCGTTTTTCATCGAAAAAAATTGGTGATACGCAGTCCCTAAGCCTTCCACTTCTGCTCGAAGGTTGCTAACTGGTCTCTATCTTTGACAATACGTATAATTCCTAATACACCATGGCGAAGTCTCCCTTAGGGTGATATTGGTTAAGTGTAACCGATCTATCTCACCTTTCGAACGTACATCCAAAATGCACTGAGCCACACTGCATTGCTGAGGAAAAGCGCTGTGTGAATATACGTGAGTTGCCTAATTTCCCCGAATAAAACACGTCTTTTTGAGGAGGAAAGTCATGCATATTTGGATTGAATTTTGCAAAAAGGAACCAGGAGCATTGCAATGTTGCTAGGATTGTGCAACTTCACCCATTGCAGTATAACGATTTATATACTGAAATAATCCATTTGTCCTTGCAATTTCAGATATTTTAGTTTCACTTGCTAAATCGGCTTAAAAATTGAAAGAAATATATTTACGACTTCTTCAATAACTAGGCAAGTTTCCAATACGAAGAAATTTGGCAACGTCTGAGGGTTCATAAGGTGTTCTTCCTAAGCACGGCAGGATAGGTACTCAAAAGACTCTGCAAACAGTTTGATCGGCGCAGACGCGTGCTGGAGTCGGCGAGAAATAACGGTTGCCTGGCAACCGGGTAGAGCGGGCGATTCTCTTTTGGCGAAATCAACTATTAGAAACCGTTGTCTTTATTCGATCTCCCGTATTACCTCTTACGGAGGGACTTTACTTGCCAAGCTGTGCACTTTTAGCGGGTGGTAACAGAGTACTTGACAGCCAATCATAGACGCGAATAACTTGTTCGCGACGATGAATCAATGATGATCTGAGGACTGGTACACTGAAAAAAAATTCTCGACGTTTTTACTAAGGTCCATTGGTACCTTTACCATCTCACTTTTTTTTACCAATTATTGGTAATTTTACCAAGACAGACTGATAGGCTTACCTAAAACCACTTTTATCGGAACACCACTTTTATCGGTAATCAATCCCCGGTAACTATGCCATTTTATCTCGGTAATTCTACCACAGTCGATAAAAGATATTGGCGTTTTTACCAATAAGGTCCAGTAAAATTACCGAGAAAGTTCAATTCTATAAATGGTAATTTTACCAAGAAAAACTGGTATTAAATAGAACCCTGAATTATTGGTAATTTTACCCTTTTCTTAGTAAATTTACCGAGATTTTTTTTTTCCAGTGTATGATTCGTCCGTAAACATTCAAAATTAAGTAATTGATAACAGAACATACAGCTGGCTGATGATTGAAATTGACAGACAAAGCTGTGGACAAAGAAGACATAGGGAGTGTTGAAAGATCCAATTGGTTGAAATGATTGGATCCTATAGACTAATTATGATAGGGTCTTTCGTGGGTTGCCGTCAGTTAGTTTATTACCTACCTTCTTTATCAATCGCAACCTTTTGTTTCCATCTTAGGATCTCTCCATACCCCTTTAATTTATTTTGTCTATAGCTTTGCATATCAGTTTTGTTTATTTTATTGAGGTGAATTGAATTTTTTTAACACTATCTTTTGTCTTTCAATCATTAATAAACCTCTTCGTAACATAAGTTTTTTCTGGATACCGGAGAGAGTTTTCCTTCGGAATTTGAAAATCCGATTTTCTCTACGAAGGTTTCTCTCCTCGTTAACAATCACAATATTTGAACGGATTTAACGAGCATCAACCTTACTACAAGACGTTGCCTAATTGTCTCCTAATTCATATATGTTTTAAATAGAAAACTAATCAACATGGATACTTGAATATTTGTGAGGGTGATGCTTTTTAAAACCTAACGCATATTTACTGAGAGTAATAACGCTTTAAATACTGTAATGAGCTGTTAAAAAAAGAGCCATGAGATAAAACTAGGCAGAGCGGAATGCAGGTAGGCTGCAATTCGCCGTTTTCCTCACGAAAGAACGTAAGTGCATTTCAGTGTTTCCAAATTTCCTCTCGTTAATTGCATTTTTACTAAGAGAATCCGAGGCATCTCTAACTGAAAATTGTTCTAATTTGTATTCTAATCTCATGGAAACATTAGACAAATTTTGGACATTGCTCGGTAGCATTGCTGTAAAAAATTGAATTGTTCGCGTCAATTTTGCAACCTTGGAATAGAGTTACGTTTCTTTGTGCGGAAAACGACGAATTGAGTACACTCGTCCATTTCAAACGCAAAAAATTAGCATAAAAAATTTCAGGCTCTGGCACTATACCTAATATACTCTGCTTGAAAACTTACCGAGAAAATAGTGCGCGTTTATCGGAGAGAGACTACGATACGGCTAATGTTCAGTTTGATTACTCCACCAATGAATTCAGGAGTCTGAGAAAAATAATTGAGGCTAATTTCTCAAGGGATAATTTTCTGCGTGGACAATTTATCTTCAGTCTATTCACTGTGGAACGGAATCTTAGCTGACGAAGGATACGCTGCGCTGCGGCGTGCTGCCAGCGCAAAACGCGCACGGACGCCTACAAACCTAAGGGGCTACTTCACGCATTGCGCAATGCTTGAAGTATCCCCTTAGGTTTGTAAGGGGCTACTTCACGCATTGCGCAATGTTTGAAGTATCCCCTTAGGTTTGTAGGCGTCAGTGCGCGTTTCGAGCTGGCAGCACGCCGCGCCGCAGCGTGCCATAAACTTGCTCACAATTAATAGGTCAGGGTGTTAAAAACTTGGCAATTCGACATCAAATTCGAAATTAGCTACTCGAAAATAAGAAATAACGCAACTTTTGTGATCTTCCAGTCATTATCTGACTTATTTCTTCCTATTCTTGAGTTTTGGACCATAGTGCGCTGCTTGATGCTCATACACACCGAAAAAAATAATATGCTGTTTTAGCATCTAGGATGTCAAAAATGTGTCCCCCGCAGTTAATTTTACATCCTGTGAATGCAAATTCAACTGCGGGAGCAGTAATGGCAGCATCTTAGGATCACCAGACACATTTTTGACATCCTAGATGCTAAAACAGCATATTATTTTTTTCAGTACAGACGCGGACATGCAACTATTCGTGCTAGATGGGTGACCGCCATTTTATTTTTTTACAGGGAAATTCTTAATGGAAGCTGCCCGAAAATTTCACTGAATTTTTTTTGTGCTGCCGATAAAATTCGGTAAAATTTTCAAACGGATTCAACCTGAAATTCTTCCGTAAAAACATGAAATGGCGACGGAAATTTTTAAACGTCGCATGGCGCTTGTGATACTCTAACCGGAAGGTGATGAAATCTGATATAACTGGATTTCTTATAATGAATGGTATAGACGGGGCTTTCTTCCAATAAATTGGCAACATTGTATTAACCGGACTTGGCGGCAACGGAGCATTGATGACCATATGAATTGAACTTGCTCCGCGTGTTGAGTTCCTCATATCAGACACCAGGCATCGATACTTGGCGGAGGATGCTTGGCTTTTGCGTTGCCAAGTTCAACAATAAATCAAGGTATTTCTAGCGGAGTCACGGTCTGGTTTTCCTGATTTGACATCTCTGGGCGAACAGTCAACGCCCCTGTCCATGTGCCCATGCCCCAGTCCGAAATTTGCCGTCACGATTTATTCCGTTTACTCCCGCGTAGACTCTTTCGACGGATCGCGTTTCGATAAATCGGAATTCGATGTTTTCACCTGTATTAATAAGGGAGTTATAGGACTTGCGATGTATTCTATCGCGCTGCGGTGTCCGTTGGCTCGGAAATCAAAGACGTGCGACCCTAGGTCAGGTGCTCAGCTGTTGGGTGCGTGACCATTCATCAGAATCGGTTTTGAATGCCGTGTTGTCTAGCATGCAGCCGTGCTAAGGAAAAACGCCGTATGAGCCTTCAGGCGTTGCAAAATTTCCCTTGAAAAATCACACATTTTCAAGAAAAGTTGTGAATATGTTTCTTCCAATTTCTCAGGTACTTTGGATTGTAATTTAATCTAAAACATCTGAAAATTTCATGGGAAAATATTAATAATTTTCCTCAACAATAAACATTATATCGGAGGAAATTTGGCAACTCTCGGATGTTCATACGGCGTTCTTCCTTAGCATGGCAGCATGGGGGATCAACGCTGGATCGTTCGTTGATTAAAGTGTTTCGTCCGGCAATACCTCTTACTGGAGTGCCTACCTTTATAGGGAGAGAACGGACACATCGGTAATTTTGAGGTTGTAAGCAGAATTCGCTCGGCCTTAATCCGTGAAAATTTGTAAGCCCGAGCATGGATGTCTACCAAACTCCCTGATGTCTTCGGACAATAAATAGTGCCTATAGATGGCTGTAGATTCCTAAAGGAATAGAAGCCACTAAACTCTCAAAAAAAAAAAAAAAAAAAAAAAAAAAAAAAAAAAAAAATTTGAGGTTAGGCCATGGAGCTCTTAGGGCCAAAAGGGCAGCCAATCTCTGAATTCAAATTAACCAAATTATAAAAGTTTAACGTTTTCAATGCTTTTTCGAGGATCTTCTCAAACCTCCCCTAATTTATTCACTGATTTCCACTCTTTGACACATTTCGCAATTGTATCCCTACTTATTTTCTTTCTAAATGCTATATCGCCGTTTTTTTATGTTTTCGGTAATTTTGAGGTTAGGTCATGCAGCTTTTAGGGCCCAAAAGGGCAGCCAATTTATGATTTCAAATTATCGAGAGTGATTAATTATTACATTCTGGAATCGTCGATTGTAAAGCAGGTAGTTGACTTAGGTTTTGCATATATTGACTCATTTTTTAGGAAGAATGCTCACTTATGAACATTCTTTGTCATATTGGTTTGATATTGATATCTGAATGTTGGCAGTGGTGTTTTTTGTGTTAGAGGGGTGGCAAAGTTTTCCTATGGAATGGGAGTTTCAAAGTACGTATGCGATCAGGGGTGTAGCCAGGAGAGGGGTCTATCGGCACTATAGGTTCCCGCTCCATTTATGACCGGAAAATTTTTTCAAAGATAAACGTAATTTATTTTACGTTTATCTTTAACGTCTGATTTTACGTCTGAACTTTGAATCATCCTTCCTCCATGTGAAATTTTTTGACCGTGGACCGCCCCCACACTAAAATTTCAGGCAACGTCTCTGCATGTGTACAGTAAAAGGTATATCCACGAACTTAAGTTGCAAACGTTTGTTCGGTGAAAATTTAAATTGAAATTCTGCCTCAAGCAAAATCCAAGAGTATGCAATGAGCAAAAAGAGTTTATAAATTGATCATGGTGAGTGGGCAGAAACCTTATATAGTAAATCTCGCGAATTATCCAAATTCCGAATTATCTGAACTCATTTTTCAAAACATATTCCTCAGAACCACTCGACGGTCGCATAAAAAGATGACGTATCTCAGTCTCAGACAGCTCTTACGTTCTCCGCATTGTACCCAAAAAGTACCTCACCCTGCGCAGAAAAAGTCACAGATTATATTTTTAACAGGTAATATTAAAGTAGTTTGCATAAATTTCATCGACTTCCCATTCATTTTACAAAGAATAGTGCCTAACCGACTCCGGACTATTAATCATTCCGTTATCCAAACTAACTGACCGCCGCAGTTCGGATAGTCCGAGGTTTACTGTATGTTCATTTTACTGCTCAACAATTAGAGCCAAAACTCTTTGATCACAAAGCTATGTGCCATGTTTGCATGCAAGTGAAGACTATCACACCATAGGAACTCTCCAAGCTGAGGTTCGCAAGTACGTACATGCAAAACCTTAATGTGTTCGTGCGAATTTGTTTTCTTTTCAAAGGAAGCACTCATGTCAACGAATAAGTAGTTTTCAGAGTTTGGCTAGAGAATTAAACTGAATGAGACCGTTTTGTCTCATTACGGATTCACTAGCAAGAGTTCATTTCCTCGTGCGTTGTCAGGGGTCGATCAGAGGCGGATCCAGCAGTTTGGCAACAGTGGCTTTCCTCCATTAACTTGCCAAAAGCAACGCTGTTGAGCGTTGGAGCCGAGACGCCAAAGCGCCTTCACTTTTGTGTGTATGCAATATAGACATCCAACAAGCACGAATTGTTGCATCAAGGCGCTGACCCAACATCAAGCGGCAAGGAGTGGCTTCGTCAGTTAAGAGAGAAAATGTGGATAACTTGTTTTATGTTTTTTGCGAATAAGACAAAATTCAAGGTGATTCTAAATAATGTTGGCAATAAATCTACACGATTCTTGAAGACAACGTTATTTGACTTGATGCCAACTGTATGCGGCACTCATGAGCCGCGGGCATGGCAAAAGAGTGGTGTAGGCAGGGCTCACGAGTTATTACCGATGAAGAGCGACAGTAAAGATGGCTTCGTTGCCGCTGACGTCACCGGCGCTTTATAATTCCCATTCATTCTTACGGCCTTCGACTAACGAGCACACCTCTTTTTTCCCCCGCGGAGAAAAAAACTTCTTGCGTGAGACCCGAAGTTGAGGTCATATGGATCTCTGAAGTTTTCTGATCACGCACCCGAAAACTTGAGGTTGAACTGCCGAAGTTCGGGTCAGACATCGAGGAACTTCGGTATGTACCGGAGTACTTCAGATGTGTGACCCGAACCCTACGGTATATATCGAAGTACTTCAGATGTCTGACCCAAACTTCGGCAGCTCGACCTCAAGTTTTCCGATACGTGATCCGAAAACTTCAGCGATCCATATGACCATGGTCCCACGCACGATGTTTTTTTCGCCGTGCACCTGTCTCTGGTTACGTTCGACAATATGGAGAATTTGCAAACAAATTTTTTATTGCTTCATATGAGAGTGCTCAGAGTACTGATTTCGCAGTATGTTTTGTAATATTTTTCTGTAATGGGAAATAGTCTAAAAACTTATTTGAAAGTGATATAATAATGCTCCGCCGAGGGACGTCATCTGGTGGCATTTACCATTTAAACAGATGTATTTTAACATATTAAATCATTTTGTCATATCTTCTCCGATAATTGTTAAATTCATGGACCAAGGGTATCCTCGTGTTCAGTTCACTCAGTAGTTTCCACTTAGTCATGAAATTCATCAAAATTCAGACACTCGCTAATTCTCCATTACTTCCAACTTTCGGCGATTTTGACAGCTTTTGGAGCCTTTTCCCAGATTCAATTTGTGTTTATAACTGTCAGGATGTATGAATGAAGGTCATTGGATCCATCTATGCGCCGGTCGAAGGTCAGGTCGCGAGAGCCGAACCTGTAACAAGCGACTTATCGGTCGCTGTACGACGGGGAGGAGGCAATTATGAAGGGTACAAGCTGGCGGCTAGCGGTATGTGGAAAAGAACCGTGGAGCTGAACTGGGAACGGCGAAAAAAGGATAATAGCCGGCCGGCGCACAGTGGATCGAGTCAATCCGGGAAGTCGGACATGAAATTTTTGACTAAAACTGAGAATTTTGGTGTTAATTTCGTTACATTTTAAAGTATAAGGGGTGTATCTGAAAGAAAATTTCACGAGAAAACCAATGGAACCACTTTTGGGACCTCAAAGTTTAATGTGAACGGAGTTATAAGCTTTTAAAGTTTCCAAATTTTGTCCGACCTCTTCCATTGAATCGATCCACTGTGCGGCGGAGCGCGGGCTTGCGGAGACACGGAGCGTGGCTCAAGTTCTAGGTAAGGAACTCCGGCTGCATTCTGATTGTGAGCCGAGAGACATTTGTCCGGGAACCGCCGAGCCGCGCCGCCGCGACGGGATTCGACACTCGGCCGCGATGCCAACTTTCGGTGTGAACCCGGACGCATGTGACCATGGCTTCATATCGTCACTCCAGAGACGTAGAGTCCCTTTATACTGAGAGTCAAGACAATTTGAATCCATTTCTGATTGGTTCCCGTATTTTAGGCCTCCACAGTGTCACAAACGGGAATAAAGATTACATTTTCACCAATTGCAAAGATTATAATCTGGAATGGACCAGGGAATTACGGGTTCGGCAAGGAACAAACGGAATGAGAGGAGGAACGGAGAAAGGCATTTGAGAATGGGCCGATCAAAGATTACGAAAAACGTTCACTTTCTGTAATCTTTATTCCCGTTTGTGACATCCATGAGCTGAATTGTCTTGATTCTCAGTATAAAGGGACTCTACAGAGACGTGGGTTACTTTTAAAGACAGAACTGCCGGGATAGCGAACAGAGCAGCAGTAAGTACAAAGGTCCTTCGTCAAATTGCCACTAATCGTCCACTAAAGACTCCTAGAAATCGTTTGGGTGATTAAAGATCGACTGATTTTCTTCCATTCACATAAAAAGGGTATTTTTTACTTTCTCGCTCCCCTAGGGTAGAGGAAGTATTGTCAGCCTGTAAGGGGGAATACAAAGTTGAAATTTCATCATTTCTCGACGTTTTAAGGTCCCAGGAGTCAAAATGACCATACTTGAAAAAACGAGTGACCGTCCGTCAGGCGTCCCCCAAATATGTCTACTTGTCTTTGTCGCAGAGAAAACCATCATTTTGGAAAAATTGATTGCATTTCGAGGAATCTGGTGAAACCCTTTACTCCCATTCACTCTTTTACCTTCCTTCGTAGATGGATCGAGAAATTCTGCTTTGGTTTGGACACCGGTTTGTTGATGAGCTCAAGAGAATTGGATTGAAAAATAACGCTCTTCAAGGGATTGGGTCGGAAAAGTCAACCAAACCCACTCACAAAAATTCACCTAAAGTACGGCCACAAAAGGGTCCACTTTTGATGTGCTCAGCCCTTCTAGGGACGTGATCAAAAGTGTTTCGTATATAACTATTTTCCTAAGGCGACGCAATTTAGTTTAAATTGTGATTTATAGGGACCGGCGGGAGATCCTTCACATAATATTATGAGGGGGAAAATTTTAGCAAACGACGAGTAAAATTCAGCAATTAAATTTTGAAAATAGATCCTTGCAAGGTTTGAAGATGTTAGGTCTCTGCAGAAATTACATAGTACAGAAGAAAGAAGCCTATGGATTTGCCAAACTTCAAGAAGGAAAGTGTCTTTCTTTCTACACCGGCGTTAAAGTCTCTCCATTTACCTTCTTTACAGACGACTCTCAACTTACCCTCTTTCTAAAATTGTGCAAGTTCAACTTGATGTTATCATATTTCCTGGTCTCTTCGTGGATTCCTAGAGATACAACTTTTTCAGGATAGCTGATTGGAGACCATAAAAACTTAGCTCCGCCGAATTCTGCACGACGCCGCGCGCCGGTCGAAAGAGAAGTAGCATCGTTCAAATCTCCCGCTACTTTTCCCGGGTTACATCAGCCAGGTCCAAGTCCAAGATAGCAAAGCTCGGACGTGTCTACCAGGCCGCGACCATGTGGCTTCCTCCGCTTCTTCTTTTTCTTCGCCGACGTTGCCAAGTTCCTGAGAATTCCCATTCATACCAACACGGAACACGGCTTTATTCCTCGCAATCCAACGTCACGGCCTACGTATTCTCACTCGCGGCTGAATGCTTGCCGTCAGGCACCGGTTCGACTCCTCGTAGTTTGCAGCGTTGCCACATTCCTCGAAAAACCCTCGAAAGGCGAGTGGAAGCCTTGAGAAGTTTTGCATTTTGGCAACCCTGCAGACCGCAGCCGCGCAAGCTCATTCACACGCTTTCATTCAGAGTTTCTTTGACTCGGGAGTCGAGACCCCTCTTTTTCCTGCGTTTTACTATCTTACGAACGGTGTATTATCGAACAGGTGATTGTACTCTGCCGCACAATTTTCTGCATGGTGTTTACTCGATTTTGGGATGGTAAAGAAATTAAGATGAAAACTTATATTGTGTGTGCTTTTCTGTGCCGCTTGATGAAAGAGGGAGCCAAAAATAACTTAGTCTTTAAGATTGTCTTATGTCGCCTAATTCTACGGGAGAATTTTGCAAACTTGGTTTTCGTATTGGACGCCAAAAAAAAAAAATAACAATTTGAACAAATTATAGCTCTTCATTATTTCGATCATACCAAAAAAAGTTTAATGATTCTGAACTGAGTAACTTCATCTCTTTATATGTGAAAGGGAATTTTTGAATCAATAAATAAGAGAGATTTTAAATTCTTGTCTCGTCTCGAATTCGATGTAAACAATAGTAAACATTTTTTGTGCATTTGCATTGCGTTCTTCATAAAATAATTATACTTAGTAAACTTGCGAAACTTACTAAACTTACTATGCATTCGTAAATGTCTACTTTTTATGAATGAGTCTATCAGTTGATTTAATTCATTTTTTGTTTGTTTGATAGCGTGTGTTTTAATGCAGTCGTCTATTTTTTATCCACCAGTAATAATATAATTATTTACTGCTGATCTCTACTTACTGAGGTACTTACTTGGCCCTTCCTTTACTTATTAATACTTTAATTATTTATTTCGATTAAGGATAAAAGTAGCAATCCTCAACAAATCGTCACCTTCCAGGCAAAGTATCACAAGCGCCATGCGACGTTTAAAAATTTCCGCCGCCATTTTATTTCTTTACTGAGAAATTGTTGGTTGAATCTGTTTGGAAATTTCACTAAATTTTATCGGCAGCACAAAAAAAATTCAGTGAAATTTTCGGACAGCTTCGTTGGACAATTTCTCTGTTAAAAAATAAAATGGCGGCGGAAATTATTAAACGTCGCATGGCGCTTGTGATACTTTGCCTGGAAGGTGACGAAATAGCCCAGGTGTCTGAAGGAAATGTGAATTATGAATTTTTTACTGCCTGTCCAATCTTGACCTTTCCTTATTATTTTACTCTGAGACACTTGTTCTCATAATCTCTTTAAAACCTCATTTTTTCAATATATCTATGAAAATTCAGAGAGCAATGTCCAATTTAATAATGTTCTTTTTGTTCCAGGCAAAAATCCACGGGGGCGAGTGTGAGTAATAATGGGGGTAGGTTACAATGCCCAACTCATGCTCGTTGGCCTACTATTTACTGTAAATTTGGTAAGTCCTCTTTAATTCATGCATATTAGTAAATTCATAATTTCAGGTACAAAAAATTTAAAAAAGTTACTTAATAATTCAAACGAAAAGCGAAGATTTTTTCTTCTTTTCCTTCACGGTTTTATTTCGTATGCAGTATTTTTCCTCACACAGGCAACCTCAAACCATCAAATTAACTCAAGTCCGCTTAAGGAGAATTTTGACTATATCCATTTTTTTTTAAATGGACTTCAAGCAAAAAGGGACCTAGCCACATCCGATATTGTCAAAATTTGGTTCGGTAATTTATTTTTCTACATGAGAACGGGAATAAAGATTACACAAATTGAGAGTTTTTCGTAATCTTTGATCGACCCACTTCAAATTCCTTTCTCCGTTCCTTCTCTCATTCCGTTTGTTCCTTGCCGAACCCGTAATTCCTCGGTCCATTCCAGATTATAATTTTTGCAGTTGGTGAAAATGTAATCTTTATTCCCGTTTGTGACCCTTCGGAGGCCTAAAATACGGGAACCAATCAGAAATGGATTCACACCCTTGTAAAAATTGACAGTAGAATCTGTGCTCCAAAATATCATAAACCTACAGCTGGCTGTAAGATTTCCAATAGCTTCTATAGCCGGCAACACAATTTCTTATAGCCTTTCATAGCCGATGGCGATTAAGCAACAGCCTGGCGATAAAGTGTATGCTAAATGTTACTAATTACGGATGCTAGGACTTAGTGAGTTTTTGGACCACCACTCTCTTTTTGGGCCGTAGTATTTTGATTTATTTTGCGAGGAAAGCTCCGTACTTTTAAAGGATGCCTGCCATTCCTAATATGTTTGAGCGCCTTCAATTTCGTATGATACTGTGCAATACCTCTGGTGTGAAATAGTTGCTTCAAGCGCCGCGGTACGCTGCGGCGCGGCGGGCGGGCAGCCAGCGCAAAACGCGCATTGGCGCCTACAAACTTAACAGGGATACTTCACGCATTGTGCAATGCGTGAAGTATCCCTGTTAGGTTTGTAGGCGCCAGTGCGCCGCCGCTCCGCTTTGTGTTAGGCTCTAACATTTGATCTCGTGGAGTCTGCGTTTTTCAACTCATGACTTTGAAATGTTTGCACACTCTGTATGGATTATTCTCATTTTAATTGATGAAATAAAATATGTAGTAAAGGAAAATATAATGTGCGTTTTGTAAATATTAAGGCAATTCCGTACAAACTTAAGGATTTACAAAGCACACGAATTTCTACACAATTTCTTATAGCCTTTTACAGCCGATGGCGAAAAAGCAACAGCCAGGCGATAAAGTGTAAAGCCCGGTGACAGGAACTATATCCCGGCTGTATAATTTTTTCCACTTTCTACAGCCAGCTATATGATTTTCTATCGCCTTCTTCAGTCGGCTATAAAAACTCTGATGGTATTTTGAAACGCAGCCCCTATCGCCAATTTTTACCAGGGCATTGTCTTAATTCTCAGTATGAAGGGACTCTAGATTCTAGAATGTAGGAATATCTTCAATCCAAGCTCCATCGATAATGAGGTTTCCAAGTTCACTTGAAACTTGGCAACGTTGGCAGGTCCTGGACAGACGAGCTAATAATAATTATTCTCATGTCAAATTTGTTGCGGCTGAGTAAGCACACCATGAGCACTCACATGCACATTCTCTTGTATTTCTTCCCATAGACTTACTCACCATTCAGTGCGCAGCCCATAATTCTTCATCTGAATCAAAGCTGAGCGTATAAATCCACCGTGTGCGTGTCGTTTCGTGACGTAAAGTAATGGAAATCTGGAAATTTTCAAAGCTACGGCTTTGAGGAGCCGGCACTAAAAAAGCTTCCTAGCAGAGACCCGGGACTAAGAATTTAAGCCATTTAATCCAGAGGCGGATCCAGCAAATTTGGCAACACCGGATTTTCTCTATTTAAACCTATGCTAAATAATCGATTCTTGTCGAGGCACCAGGCCCCCTCCAAGAAGCGATACGTTTCCATAGATTAAAATGGAGGAAATGCAATGTTGCCAATTTGCTGGATGATTTAATCGGGCGGGAAAAAGTCAATGCTATTTTTTCCCCAATGATGGCTGCTGAGAAACTTTTTTGGTGAAGAACCCATAGGCAGATCCAGATACTGCAAACGGAGGTGGTGGCACTGAGGGCCCCCCCCCCCCCCAGCATATTTTCGAAATCGGAAGCATCTAATATTATAACTTTGAGTCAATTTCGTCATGAATGAGAACTAAATACAAACGTCCTATTCTGGCAGAGACATTATACACTGGAAAAAAACACATTGGCTCTGGAGTCCAGAATCTTAAAAACATCGACAAGAAAAAAATACTCCTGATTCAATCGGATTTTTGCTTAAATTAAGAACCAAGCCTCTTAATTTGAGCGGATTTCCTTTTGATTTCAGCAAAAATCTGATTGAATCAAGAGTATTTTTTCTTGTCATTGTTTTCAAGAGTCTGGACTGTAGATTCAATGTGTTTTTTTTTCCCAGTGTATTCTAAAGACCCGGCACTAAGAATATTTAAGCCATTCAATCGGGAGAGACAAAAGTCAACTCTTTTTATTCCTAATGATGGCTGATGAGGAAATTTTTGAGTAAAGATTCCATAGGCGGACCCTGACACTTCAAACGGGGGGGGGGGCGAAAAGGGGGGGGGCCGAGGGCTTATTCCCAGAACATTTTCAAAATTGGAAGCATCTAATATCCAGTTTGAGTCAATTTCGTCATGAATAATTGAATCAATGAGAACGAAAACACACCAACTCGGTAACTCGAAAATGCTCAATTTTCACAGAGACGATCAATTTTCAGGTCTTTGCCATTATCGCATCTGTTCCAACTTGGACCTTTCAAGTAGTGTCCTCCAGTACTTCTCTCTCGGCACCAAAAATTTAAAAACTAGGTTTTTAAAAACTAGGTCAAAGGCTGGATAGACGATCAAAATCCCCATCCAAATAACAAAGTGTCAGGATTCATAATTCTTAAAATTGTCATTTCGTATTATCTTCAAATGAAAACTCGGCAGAAATATTTAGTGCGGCAGAAAAAGATGCATGACGGCTCTCTATCTTGATCAAAGAAGAATGTTGCATTGTGACGATTAGTAATCAAAAGCATGGTCTATTTCGATCGGTATTGGTTTGGAATTCGACTGTCCATCGAGACCTATAGCTTTAGGCTTGCTAAACCGATTACTCTCTGGTGGTCAGTCATCATTAACACTGGAAAAAAAAAAACACATTGGATCTAGAGTCCAGACTCTTGAAAACATTGACAAGAAAAATACTCTTGATTCAATCGGACTTTTGCTATCCGTAATGGCCAACCGGGCTGGTTGGCCATTACGGATAGCAAAAGTCCGATTGAGTCTCCATGCCTTCTTGTGTTCCTTCCTCACGTTTTCCTTACCCAACTCCCGTATAAAGTTCAGCGAAAATCAGGCGAATTTTTGCACTTGGATCGAGAGTTCAGACTCTTGAAAACAACGAAAAGAAAAAATACTCCTGATTCAATCGGATTTTTACTTGAATCAAAAGGAAATCCGCTTAATTTAAGAGGCTGGATTCTTGATTTAAGCAAAAATCCGATTGAATCAAGAGTACTTTTTCTTGTCATTGTTTCCAAGAGTCGGGACTCTAGATCCAACGTGTTTTTTTTCCAGTGCGTTCGGCAGAACTCAGCATCTGAATTTGAAAGTAGTTTTGACGATATATAAAGAGGATAGCAACAGGAGGTCTTCAAAATGAGAATTGTCTCTGATCCTGGCCGTGTTGATTTTCCTAACGTGAGTTCTTTTAGTTTCGTAGGTCGGGCGAATGTAAAATAGACTATCATTTAGTGATGAAAAGGCAACACTTGATGGATGAACGATGGATGATGAGCATCACGGAGTTGCGGAGCTGGTGCTCGGAGTGTTTTTCCGCGATTATCGCTCTAGATACGGCTACGCTAAGGAAAAACGCCGTTTGAATATTCGAATGTTGCCAATTTTCACCTAGTAAATATTTATTTCTGAGTAATGTCAAGATGCAATTATGCACGATTATTATGCAATTTTCAAATACTCTGATAAACATAGTACAAAATGCAACATGGTAAACTAAAATAATCTACACTGGAAAAAAACACATCGGATCTAGTCCAGACTCTTGAAAACATTGACAAGAAAAAATACTCTCGATTCAATCGGATTTTTGCTTGAATCAAAACGAAATCCGCTTAAATTAAGAGGCTTGGTTCTTGATTTAAACTAGATTCTGATTGAATCAAGAGTACTTCTTCTTGTCGATGTTTTTAAGAGTCTGGACACTAGATCCAATGTGTCCTTTTTCCAGTGTATATTTTCTTTGATAAATTTTATCAGTATACCATAGATATCAGTTTTCTATCGGTAAAAACATGGTAACGTCTGAATGTTCATAGAGAAGCACAGCTTTTCTATGAGGCGTAGCTCTAAGAACCCGTTGTTTTACATTTATAAGCAGGTCATAAAACATTCCAAATTTTCTCACCTCAATAATGGATCGTATTTGATACATCAAACAGGCGTTCCATTGCTGAGATTGTATCGATATCGATTGGTTCAGCATGCGTAAACATGGCCTCAAGATTCAAAAAAGTAATCTGTGGAAACGGGATTTTGTTATTAATTTTTTATTCAAATGAGTACTATATGACAACAAAACGTGAAATTGTTAGTCATTCTCTCTTTTTCAGCTTTTCTAACTTATGAACTTTAAAATTTTTTGAGGTTATGCTCTATTATTTGAACCGGACGATACATCGAACCGCTATCGAATACAGTCCATAGAATCAAGAACAAATTATCGAAACGAATGTAGTCTAGAGGGGTGTAATAGAAAACTTGGAAACAGTTAGCTAAAACGAAAATCGGAACAGTTTTAGAGCCGAGTTAATTATGTCCTCAAGCCTGGGTTGCAAGCGGAATTTGTCAATGGGCTAAACTTTGTATCCTGCACTAGATTAACTATTCGGTAATCCTCCCAAAAATGAACGGAATTTCTGTCGGCACAAGCAAAGAAAGAATCTGGACCATTTTAAAGTTGTTTCCTGCTTCTGCTACTTCCCATGAGGCGTGCGTACACGAGAACTTCAACGCATGCAGCAATGTCAAAGTTGTCTATTGGACCAACCTCAAAAAATTCAAAAGGAGGAGAAACTACACGCATATTCGCTGCATTCTAAAATCATTTATTTCCCCCAGTAATGGGCCTGTTGCAAACTTTTGCTAGAGCAAAACTAAGAGTTGTTTCTTATAGATAATGCCTCAAAAATCACGATGAGCGCATTGGCAAACTCTGAAATGCACTCATAACTTCACAAACTGCGTAAGAAATTTGCGGTTTTTTGAGCTTCCCGCTTCAAAAACGATACTACGGCACAGGTGAACATTTTGTAAGAGGAGTCGTTCCATCGTCGGCAATAATCATCATAGCCGACGCCAATCCGCCAAAACACGTTTGATGGGACGAGATAACACCTGAACTGGATTAGACCAGATAACAATCGGTGTGTTAACGTTCATATTTTCCACGCCCGAATTGATTGACCTTGAACTCTCCTTGAATTACGCGCGGAACTGCGTGCAAGCGTCGGCCATGATGAATATCGCCGACGATGGAGCGACTCCTCTAACAAAATGTTCACCTATGCCGTAGTATCGTTTTTGAAGCGGGAAGCTTAAAAAACCGCAAATTTCTTACGCAGATTGTGAAGTTATGAGTGCATTTCAGACTTTGCCGATGCGCTCATCGTGATTTTTGAGGCATTATCTATAAGAAACAACTCTTATTTTTGCTCTAGCAAAAGTTTGCAACAGGCCCATTTAGGTTTTTGATCTGCAATCATTTAATTTGAATCATGTATTTAAAGTAAGAATCGAAAACAATATACCCTCAATTCGTGACATCGCGTCAGATTGCTCGGCATAATTGGACCGCGTTTAACAGAAAGGAACCAAGCCACATCAGTTATTGCCAAATTTAACCGGGCAATTTATTTTTTTACGAGAGAAAGTCTGTGTGGATATCTTTGAAAATGTTAAGGAATTAGCTTCGTACTATGGAGAAAATTCACCGAAATTTGCACGAACATCTGCACAACCGTTTTTATGTAAAAAAATTAAATGGACCACTAGACAAGGTACGAATTTAAGCTATCTGATACATGTTTCTTAACCAGAATTTCTTGTAGAACACGATTCATACTACGAAAATTACCGAAATCAACTTCTAACGAAGGTATTAACGTTTTTATTTCGCACTGATTACGAGGAATTTGAACTGCCCGCTCACAAGAAACTCAAAGCTCTACGTGAGTCAAATCGCCCACTACAACGATTGCAACAAGCTTCTCAATCGAGTAATGTTCATTTCCCACCATGTGTTGTTCAAACTGTAAGCAATTTGCTATAGCTGAGCCAAAGTGTCAAGATTGAGGTTGCCAGATTTGTATATCGTAAAGACTGTCATGATAACGTTTAGAGCGCGATGTGATTCACGTAGAACATTGAGTTTTCATGAGCGGGTGGTTTGAATTCACGCATCAAGAATCATTAAATATCTTCGTCAGGAGTTGATTTTGGTAATTTTCGTTGTGCGTATCGTGTTCTACGTGAAATTTTGGTGGAGAAACATGTATCAGAATGCTGAAATTCGTACCTTGTCTAGTGGTCCATTGCCAAATTAATTTTCTTCGCATCCATATCACGCCTCAATACCCTGTCTCTTTATGACTCCTGTGTCTTTATGACTCCTGTCTCTAATCCTGCCCTATGCAGAACTTCTCTACAGAGAACTTCTATATGTAGAGATCTTCTCTTCCGCTGTTGAAAACGTCGAAGTAATATATTTCTATATTGTTTATTATTGAAAACTTGAAGGAAATGTAACTCTCCAAAGTTTTCAATTTTTTTCTCTGTGAAAGACTCCCTAAACTTATGTGCAGGAGTTATCGTCGTTTTACTTTTTTCTAATAAGTCAAAATCTGCCGATAGTATTGACCTGATCGATGAGATGTGTGGCAAAATAACACTACCATGCCTAGAACCCGGGACGAATTACTTTGAGCAGTGCTGATTACGCCTAGTCTTATAGGAATCTCGCGACTTTATCCCGCAGTCTGAATGGATGCCGGATACACTAACGTGGTTAAAATTCGAAAGCTTGCAATCTTTTCAAATTAGACCGTAAATTTATTGATAAACGATGCTCGCATAGCGAAGGCATAGAGTCAACTGAGCACGTTGGGGAAAGTGTTTCAAACCAAGAATGCGGCATTGTCATCCAGCTACGTTGTCAAACCTCTCCGGTAGCTTAGGTATAATAGCAAATCCAACTTAAATTATTTCTATATCCAGCTACCAGGGCCAGATTTACCTACTTGCCGCCTCCTTCTCATTCGTTTTGAAACATCAATAAAAACTATCAAGTGAACGTGCCGGAGGGAAAGGGGTGCATAAGACGCGTTTACCTACTCGTGTTGAATACATTTTTTTGGAAAGCCATGTCAACACTACCAGCAAAATTTCACGAACTTTGCGCGAAAGTTAAGTTCCGTAAACCTATCTCTGTGTGTACAAGGTCCTCCATTTTTATGAAATGAACCAAAAAAATATGAAAGAACATAAATGTGGTTTAGTAATTTTAACTTCCGCCGCTGCGCCGCGCTGATCGCTTTGTGTTTGGCGCAATGCGTGTGGTATTCTTGCAGCCTTGTAGGCGCTATGCGTTTCGCGCCGACCGCTCCTGACCGCACTGTGTTCGGCGCAATGGGTGCAGTATTCATGCAGTTTTGTAGGCGCTAATATGTATTACATGCCGACCGCCGCGCTGAGGGTTTTTCCTTTTCATCTCAAGTCCTCGTCATCATTCCTCTCTGCGCTGAGCTCCAAGCCAGTTTAGTTGCGTGTTTAGTTTCTCTCTTAACTCGACTAAATAAAGATGCTGTGTCTCTTGTATCACCGAAAATTGACACAATTAGAAATTACTATACTCTCAGGAAAAAGAGATTTCGTCCCCTTTTCTCATTAATATTTTTTTTTTTTTTTTTCTCCGAATTTTTTTATACCCAAATTTAAAAAAAATTGCAAACTATGCCGCCCCCTGAATTTGCCGCCATGGGCCGCGGCCCATGTGGCCACCCCCTTAGTCCGGCCCTACCAGCTACAAGACTATCCGTTGCAGCTTTGCTCAGATAACGTCAGAACAAAGTAATATTACCAGACTCGAGGTAAACGGAAAATTTGGCTCGTCCCCTCAACACGGTCATTAAGGAGGGGAAGTAGGAGAGGCTATAGTGGGAAGTAAAGAGAATCTACTGTAAAAAGGACCAAATGAGCATAATTAGATATTTTCCTGTCCAAGGACCCAGTGTTGTACTTTGCACTGTCCATTTCCCTATAGTGTAAAAGTCACTTCCGAAGTCGTAGCTTAGATTCGTGCGACGATGACTGACAGCAAAATAGTCGAGTGACCAAATCCACTGGCAAAAATTTGCCTAAAGGGTTCCGATTGAAATCCAACGATGACCATGGTGAATAAAGATTACATTTTCACCAATTGCAAATATTATAATCTGGAATGTACCGAGGAATTACGGGTTCGACAAGGAACAAACAGAATAAGAGCAGGAACGGAGAAAGGACTTTGAGAATGGACCGATCAAAGATTACGAGAAACGTTCAAATTTTGTAATCTTTATTCCCGTTTGTGACTCCATGAGGGGGTGTTGTCTTGACTCTCGTTATAAATGGACTCTAATAATCACCAACGATCCGTTCGTTGAGACCTGAAAATGATGATCGGGCTCACGAGAAAGTATGGATTTTTTGGATCGGATTCAAACGATCTATCCAATCTGACGCAAAAATTCGTATGTTTTTGTCTCTGCCGACAATGCCGGGTCAATCAAGGATTCCGGGCACACGGCATGGATGTGCAAGTCTGTCATACACCTCGTCCGTGAATTCCTGGCCAAGAATAGATTTGCAGACGGTTGTAAAGTAGATCTTTAACCCCACCCATGGGTTTGGTATGCCTCCGCGAGTCCGGTAGAGGTGTGAACGAAAGGCGGTCAAAATATTCGTCGCTGCAGTGCAATGTCGCCTCCGTGACCCATTTGGCTTTCAGCAGCGAAGTGAGAGTATTATAGACATTGTCTCAGGCAATGACCTACGAAGAACGGTGAAAAATTCTTGGCCTTGGTCCTATAATCATTCTTCATTTTCTTATATGATTAGTATAGTGAGCTTTGGATCGTGATCTTTGGACCATCCGAAATTTTGAGTAGGATCCTGGGTCATATTTGGACTGCATTTTGCAATTAGGAACTATAAAGTCTAGCCCGGTTTAAAAACAACGTATGTGCCATTAATTTCCCTATGTACACATGTGTTTTTTCAGATGAGCCAGACTTTATAGTTCCAAATAGCAAAATGCAGTCCATTTGATCTTCGATAGTTTATTATTTCGAATCTTCAAGACTTTGTCCTTTGGATATTCTATTGCGTCATTGAAAAGCGTCGCATGGACATTCAAATATTGCCAAACTATGCTGAAAAAAACCACACTCTTTGGAGAGCTTATATCTATTTCCAACATTATTTTATGTCGAATTTTAATCACAGTTCGATCTCAATGTTCTCAAAATTTCAGGAAAAATATCAATAACTTTTCTCAGAAATCAAAAGCTTGTCAAAAAATGTTGAATTTGCCGATTTACTCGATAGTAAAATTCAATGATTCAACTTTGAAATTCGATTCCGTCCACAGACTATACAATAATTTGCACCGTCAGGAAAGACGACAGAAAATGCTTTGATTTTGACAAATTTTAAGGAGTGCGGACCTGCCTCAAAATGGACAAAAATCGTGAAATCATTTTTATAGTGTTCATTCTTTTCATTCGAGAGTTAAAGTCTCTCGTTTTATACCATTACAAAATATGCGAGTTTGAATGAAACTCGATTCGATGTATCTATGCTGCCGTGTTAAAGAAGAACGCCGTATGAACCTTCAATCGTTGCCAAATTTCTTTTCATAAAACACAAATTTTCTGGTAAACTTACGAATATTTTTCTTCCAATTATTCAGATAATTTTTTTCGCAATCTCACTTAAAGTCCCTGAAAATTTCAGGGAGAAATATTCGTATCTTCTCTCAAAAATAAACAATTTAATCAAGGAAATTTGGCCACTCTCGAATGTTCATGCGGCGTTTTTCCCTAAAACGGCAGTAGGATTCCTTGTCTGATCTATTATGACTCTGCCTTTCTTTCTACTCGAGCGTCGAAATCTCTCGATTTGCCTTTTCGAATTAAAAATAATTGTTTTACTCATCCTTACGCGAGAACTCTTATTAATGGCGTAGTGACATTTTTTGTGTTAGAAGGTTGGCTGCCCTTTTGGGGCCTTAGGAGCTCCATATTTCGATACGTCCGTACTCTGTCTACGGGTACTCTACCTTTTGTCCTCTTTGTCTATTACTTTGTTGATAAATTTCAATAATCATTCCGAGGGCTTCCAGCAAAGTTTCCCGATCGGTGGGCAATATACTGCCGAGCTAGAGAAAAAAGCAATATGAGCCTTAAGGTGTTGTCAAATTTCCTCCCCTAAATCAAGAATTTTCAAGAAAATTTGTAAACGTTTTTCCTCTAATTTTTCACATACTTTTGTTCGCAATTTCACCTAAGTTTCCTGAAAATTTCATGGCTAAATGTGCTTAAATGAAGATGTTCCATGTGTGAGGAATTTGCGATTTGACTACTGGTACGTATGTAAAAGTTCGCGAGAAACACGATAGTGCCACTGGTTTTCTCTGAAATCATCTCCCAAGCTCAAAAAAAGCTCTCAAGTTGAGACCAAATGGAGGGGATATCCCACGCTATCCTGAGAGTCCACCTCTACATCAAGACAAACGCTCCATGCAAAGATAGGGAGCAAATACATTAGCAGGGTTGCCACTTTATTTGGGGACTCCAAAACTAAAAACACAGCAACTCTGCTAATTTATTTGCTCTCTATCTTTGCATGGAGAGTTAGTCTTGATGTAGAGGTGGACTCTCAGGATAGCGTGGGATATCCCCTCCATTTTGGCCTCAACTTGAGAGCTTCTTTTGAGCTTGGGAGTTGATTTCAGAGAAAACCAGTGGCAGCAGCGTGTTTCTCGTGAACTTTTACATAAGAATCAATAGTCAAATCGCAAATTCCTCACGCATGCAACATCTCCATTTCACCTAAATTTCTTGAAAATTTCAAGGCTAAATGGACTATATTTTGCAATTTGGAACTATAAATTCTAACCCGGTTTAAAAACGACGTATGTGCCATTAGTTTCCCTTTGCACATAAGTGTCTTTCCAGAAGAGCCAGAATTTATAGTTCCAAATTGCAAAATGCAGTCCAAATGTCCTTAAAATGCGTCAAAAATACACGTTTTAACCAAGGGAAATTTGACAACTCTCGAATGTCCTTACGGCGTTGTTCCTTAGCACGGCAGAGGGGCTCGAATGCGATAACGCGAAGTTTCGGGTGTGAAAGCGCCCGGGCGTCCCGGGCCGGAACCGATGAGGTGGAGAATCGCGGAGACACCGGGCGTGCGTGTCGCATGCCGCCGCGGTTCCCGGTTCCCGCGTCGCGGTTCCGTTTGAAGCTCGCCGGGTGGTCGGGGGGGCCGGGGGCGCGTAGGGGGGAGGGGGCGGGGGAGCCGGAGGTCAGGGCCGCGGCTGGCGACGGCGACACGGACACCTGACGCGGATTTATTGGTGTCATTCAACGGGGAACGTCGGCGCGCCGCACAGTGGTCCCCCTAGCGCCACTTCCGTATTCTCCCGTCCGAGGGGAAAACGCCGTATGAGCCTTCAGACGTTGCCAAGTTTCCTCCGATAAAACTTAATTTACTGGGCGAATTGTGAATGTTATTTTCAAAAATTTTCGGAAGATTTTGCATGCACTGGAAAAAAAAAACACATTGGATCTAGAGTCCAGACTCTTGAAAACTTCGACACGAAAAAGAACTATTGATTCAATCAGATTTAAGCTTAAATCATAAGAAAATCCGCTCAAATTGATAGGCTTGGTTCTTGATTTAAGCTTAAATCTGATCGAATCAAGAATAGTTTTTCTTGTCGATGTTTTTAAGAGTCTGAACTCTAGATCCAGTGTGTTTTTTTTTTTCCAGTGTAATTTACTGGGCAAATTGCGAATATTATTTTCAAAATTTTTTGAAAGATTTTGAACGTAATTCAATCTAAAATAACTGAAAATTTCAAGGAAAAATATGCATGACTGTTAATACATATTTTATCCAGGGAATTTAAGCAACTCTCGAATGTTGTTACGGCGTTTGTCCTTATCATGGCAGTATGAGCATTTAGATGTTGCCGAATTTCTTTCAATAAAAGTTTAATTTTCCGGGGATATTGTGAATATTCGTATTCAAATGCCTTGATCGAGTTTTCCCCAAGCCACCCTTAATCACAGCAAAAAGTCCATCAGAAAATCCATTGGCCGCGCTATGTCATGCGAAAGGAGAACGCCGTATAAAAGCCTGGAATGAGCTTTTAGGCGTTGCCAAATTCCTCTCGGCAAGATGCTCATTCCCAAGGAAATTTGTGAATATTTTCCTCCCAATTTTTCAGGGGATTTCATCCGCGATTCAGTCTAAAATAACTGAAAATTTGAAAGAAAAGTATGCAGAAATTTCCTCACAAGTACATGTTTTATTCGAGGAAATCTGGCAACTCTTGCATGTTCATACGGCGTTTTTCCTTAGCACGGCAGTACTGCCGTGCTCAGGAAGAATACCATATGATCGTTCGAAGTTTGCCACACTTCTCGTGATAAAGTATTTATTTTTGAGGAAATTTCTGCATACTTTTCTTTCAAATTTGTAGTTATTTTAGATTAAATCGCGGATGAAACCCCCTGAAAAATTGGGAGGAAAATATTCAAAAATTTCCTATGGAGTTGGCATTTTATCGAGGGGAATTTGGAAAGTCCTAAAGGCTCATTCCAGGCGTTCATACGACGTTCTTTCTTTGCATGGCAGCGTGGCCGGTGGATCTTCCATTATTGGACTTTATGCTGTGACGAAGGAGGGTTTGGGGAAACCTTGAACATGACATTTTAAAAAAGGACGTTGTTTAGGAACATCGAGTATAATTCAGTGTTACAACTCTGTAATTGAATTCTTACAAGGGATTACAATGATTGATAAATACACAATGATGCTTACAAAAAATATAGAATACACAAGAGAACATTTTGCGAGTTGTGTATAATTTAACGTAGGTTTGCACCTACTTTGAAGTATATCAAAATAACAGAAGTTTTTCCGCGGTATGTTTTACTCATGAAAAAGTGCCTTCATTTACCTAGCTATGCTACACACTCATCAAAGAAACACGAATATTCGTGCAACTGTTTTAATGAATATTGTGTAGTGAAAATATGTGCTCTATAAGTATTGCATTCACAACTTACAACAAACGTAAGTCTTCATTTGTCGAATAAATTTATAGGTTTTCGTATTTCGGAACAAGTCCGCCATAAGCTCAGCAATAAAAGTGAGAAAGCTCAAAAACAATCCAATCACAAGGCTGACAAACGCCGGCTGTAAGTCATGCAAAGTGAGAGCTTTCGGATCGTTTTTAGCGACTGAAACGGCCCTAAATTGCAATGCTCCGGTCTCAATTGCAGTTTTTAGGGCCTTCTCCATGTGCCCGGCTTCAAAAAACCGACCGACGATCTGATTAATCTTCTCGAAAAAGAACAAATTCTTCACGAAGCCATAGAGAACAGGATAAGCTATCAAGCATTGCTTGATGAGATGGTGCTCCGATTCCGCCTGGAACAACCAATTCTTCAAAAGCACATTACTCTCAGCATTCCTCGCTAGAACATAATGCGGAACATTCACGAGAATAGCATCCGTTTCCATGATAACACGCATATTTTCAAATATATCCTCCGCAATATGAGTCTGGTCCGCGTCCTCTGTTGAGTTCATCGGTGTGCCCAACCCGTTGAAAATCCGCTTTTGAATACTTAAGTTCTCTTCCAAGTGGTAAAACACCGATATGACATAGTGGTTCAGATGGCTGCAGAGTTTAGACCTCAACCGGGCGCGGCCAGCGAACAAACCAGAGGATGTATCCTCATCCATGACCTGCAGGAACAAACCAGACTCCTCCAGATCCTTCAGGGTCTCGATTTCCGGGTATCGGATCTTGCTCGTGAGGAGGTCCGTCATCCTGCCTTGAAGGATCGTCGAAATCACAATCGCGGAAAAGCTAAAGATAGCGAATAGTATTCTCCCGGTGATGAGGCGCCCTAGTACAACGCGCGGTGGGCTGCCGTTGATCAGGTAAGAGTAGACAGTCAACAATGACGATGTGTTCTCGTAGACGGCGGTCTCACCCCTCGGGTAGAGATGCTTGAACACCCCGCATTGTGATAGTTGGTAGATGTGATGCACGAGAACAAAAACCGTGAACACGACCGAGATAAGAGTCCATCCGATTGGGGTGAAACTCCTGAAGACGACCAACCATTGCGGCACAAAGCTGCTGAGCGGAGCCGCGATGCATAGCGCGTTGGATTCGATTGCGAGGGAGAATTCTAACTTGGACGTGTCGTCGTCGAAATCGAAGACTGCGGTGTGTATTGTCCTGAGATCGGTGCCGAATTTTTGGCCGATCTCGATAGCCCGATCGGTCGTGTCCTCCATGGTGATGATAGAGGATACAATCCTGCAGTTCAGAGCGGTTTCGAGGGCATTGTAGATATGTTGCAAGAAGATGTTCAAAACCCCACTAAGCTGGAATCTCTCGTTTTTCAGGTTGAGTTCCTGATAGTCGAGTGGAAGGTGCCCTATCGTTTTTCCGTGCATATCGTTCCACGAAAAATCGAAATATTCCTCACGGTCCTTGCCGCTGTACCGGAGGATATTCTCGGTGAAGGGGTCGTATCTTTCACAGCCGTTCGCGTGGCAAATGACCGTTTTCATTCCTCTGAAAAACCGCCACATGAATTTGAAATAAGGGATCAAATTGATGACTTCCTGTGTCTTGTTTGATTGTTTTATTGCATTTTTGTCGACCGATGTTGCATACTTTGAATTGATGCCATTGCGGCTGGATTTTTTCAACATGAAAATTATACGATTCTTAGAATTCCAGATATTGTTAATGTACAAATGACGAGTGAGATGATAAGTGGAATTAGTAAGGAATGCAGTATTTTCTAGTTCGGCGGTCGTAATTCTGATTTTTAAATCGCAAATTTTTCTGTATTTCACGAGAGATGGTTCATCATCATCTCCTACTTGTACGCAATAGCGAGGCATATAATTGTTTTCGTCATACTGGTTCTTGATGGAGCTTACCGAGTATAATTTCTTTGCTGTTTGATTGCAATGCGTGAACCCCTCACAGCTACTACACGCGAAATTTCGTGTCTGTTTGTAATCAGAATGCAAAATCACATTCAATAACTCATCAACGTCGTCTAGGAAAAATATCATGTTTTTGTGGTGTTGGGAGATCTCTAACTTCGATAGTTTTTTCGGGTGGTTAATCAAAACGGTCTGGATGGAAGAGGCATGTAACTGAGGGATTATTGGGGTTATCAAATGACTACCGGTGAAATCCGCCAAGTAAAAGAGGGCTTGTCCAGACTGTCGAACTGTTTCTTTGCATACTTTGAGTGCAAGTGAAGCTAGATGCTTCTGATTTTGTTGACGAACTGAGCTGTCCGCAACAAACTTACCCGTTAGAAAACTGAGAAGAAAAATCAGCCCACAAGATTTAAACATTGTTTTAAGCTCGGGATTTTATACCTCTTATTCAATTTTTGTGAGAGAGTATCAGAGAGGAAATCAATTTGTACGTTAATGTATTTTAATAAATACTTACTTGACCTTGACAGAAGTTGCTAGTATTTTATAGTAGGACAGATTAGCACATCAATCCTGGATTTCTGACAAAAAGCATGGCGCTTTCAGGAACTCCACTACAACTGGCAAGAAACGAGTTGAATGTGAGTGCCCAGGTTTTCAGGGTCCTATGGGAGGCTAAGAGGTAAAGGAACCCTAAAACCAAAAAATTCAAGATTTTTGTGGAAAAATTTCGTGCACAAGTCGGTAACCCAACAATAGCTTAAGTGAATTCGGCATTTTACTTTAATGGTGTTTAGGAACTTCAGTGAAAAATATTTTTGTCGTGTGAGGTTTGACCAGGATTTTGCGGGATGAATAACAGAAGAACAAACAAAATTTACATAATTTATTATGTCAAGTTGAAAGTGTCCACCTAAAGTAAATACGTTTTCTCATGCTTGCATATTGTCGTGCCTTGAAATTTACAGCTCGTGAGATCTTCAACACGATTAGCAAGCTGAAATATTAACAATTTTCCATTTATGAGTCCAATATTTTGAAAAACAATGTCTTACATTCATTATTGTTTACAATTTAACGTTATGCAAGGAGAAATCATGTCACTCGTAAAATACTTCAAGCATTTTTGTGCACATCAGACATATTGGAGCAAAGCACCATTTTGCAGAAATAGAATGTCACGGCCACCAATAAGTGGGCTGTTCTAGCTGACAATAAGTGGCTGCAAAATTGATTGGTGTTTTCCACTCAATAAGACCGACAGGGAAGATCCAATAAATTTTAACAGTTTGTTTATTCTACTGTCAGCCACCCTAAGTTATCACGAATAACTACGTTAATACGATGTTATTCAGGATGTTTTCAAAGCATTTCGATTCCTTGAAAATATCGATTTTTTGTAAATTTCGCAGAGACAAAATATTTGTCTCATCACTGTGACTTAAAGGGCGTTTCAGGAGAATCAGGCGACTTTGATACAAATATTAGGATTAGAGTTGCACATCAGTGATGAGAAACTATATACTTTGAAGTATGTTTCTTTTCAAATGGGTGCGAGTAAAGAAATTAGAATTTATGGCAAAATGTTGAAGAAAAAAGTTACAGTCGGTGGTTAATGTACCCTCTATAAAAAGTTCAAAGTAATTCTAGCTTTGAACTTCATTCACTCCTTCACTTCGTATTTTGCAAATAATCTTAACGGTAACTTCTATCTCCCTTCCAGTTCGTAGATCAATCAAGTTTTGACTTGAAGCAAGCATATAAACTTATGAAGAAAGTATGCATCAAGAAATAATTTCCCTGGGAAATGTGAATGAAGTGAGGGAGGACTGATGATTTAACGAACTAAACAATGTATCTTTTATTCCTCTATAGGTCTTTCACAAAGTATACTGCAAAATTCTTTACGTATTGCCAAACTTAATAGTACATTTATTATATCAATTAATATAATTAATTGAAGAGTAAAAATTCAAATCTAGGAAGCGCCATCATTTGTTGCTAAAATTTTCCTGCGGCTGTTTCTTAATTCAGAGAGATCTGAATGCTATATCACTTCATGGATATTGTATTTAAAAAAAAAACGTCTCTTCATTTTGGTCCTATAATCTTGATGTCATTATTTCTTCTCAAACCACTGCTCTCCCATGTAATGTAACGATGCATAATGGAACTTAAGTCGTTTTGAATTTTCATTCCTCAAATGATTGGAATTTTTGTAGGAACGGAGAAGAGGTATATCGACACGGCTGCTGTCGGAAGTTGGGTAGTGTTGGGGATTTCATCGAGAAAATTGACTAACCGAATTGGCTTGATTCTCTTCAAGAGTCTGATTTCATCGTTTTAAAGCGTGACACAAAGGTCGATTGAAAGAATTCGGAAATCACGCAGGCTCAAAATTCAAACTCTAAAAATAAAATCGAACGAAAATATTCGGGGAGTGTCCCAAAATGTTGGTCCAAAATTCGGCTCACATGCTGATTTAATACATTCCAGTGGCGTGGCGTGCTTTGCGATTTATCGATTTTAATGCCATTCAAACATATGGAAATGGATCGATAGACAGAGTGTTTGCAGCGAATATCTTAATAATCGATTCTTTACCATAGGTTTAAATCGCTTAACAATCGATACATCGCAATTCACGCCACGCCACTGATACATTCGCGTTGCAAAAATTGGACTTATCCGTCATCAGGGAAGCAGCTTAAATACATGATTAATCGAACCAAATAAAATCGATGCGCTTTTAATCGATTTTTTCGGTCAAGAGATCGACTTCTCAAAAAAATTGATTTTAAAATCCCCATAGCAATAATTACATCACAAACTGTTAATCTACAATGTCCGCACTAATAACTACGCAGAAATGCAGAAACGACCACTCAACTTCATTCAATCAATAACTATTGATGATCCTTGCCGTAACAATACGAGCTTTTTGAAGCTCTGAAGATGGGCGACGGCAAACTGCCACCCGGGTGGCAGTTTTCAAGAAATTTGTATGAAAACTGCCACCCGTATAAATTTGAAAACTGCCACCGGTAGTGAAAACTGCCACCCGTGTAAATTTGACAACTGCCACCCACATGAATTTCGGCGCACAGAGGGTCGAAGCGGTATTATGGGAAGACTGATTGTGAATCTCAAGCCAGGAGAAGTAGAAATATTAAGATAATGTCTGTGCACAATCAGTTTGTGGGTTAGGACTCACAATCAGTGGAACGTCCGAGTGAAGAAGATAATGTCTGTTTACAAGTAGTTTGTGGGTTAGGACTCACAGTCAGTGCAGCGTTTCGTGCAAGCATCATAACAAGATGTGCGATGATTCTATGGTTCAAGGCGGGAGCCAATACTATAAATTACTGTAAAAATACTTTTTACAATTTTTCACTACTTTCAACTAAGAGTAATGCCAAATGATGAAAAAAGCTCCTAGTAGTGATGTACTCTTTGACTGTAATTTTACTAAAATTTTACTACTTTTAACTATTTATTACTATAAAAATACTGTAAATTACTGTAAAAATACTTTTTACAATTTTTCACTACTTTCAACTAAGAGCCCGTTGACCTCTTTTCACTATATTAAAAAATTTTAAAAAAATTGTATTAAAAAATAACTTTTAAACACGCCTATTAAAAATCATCACAGACACTGCTCAATTTCTTATCATGTGTTGATTTTCAGTAGACAGTCCTCAGCCTGTCCAAGTGTGAAGGAAAGTTTAGTAAACTGTGCGACCCCGCTCAATCGCGCTCCTTGGTCAAATTTCAACGGGTGGCAGTTGTCACTACCGGTGGCAGTTGTCAAATTTACACGGGGGGCAGTTGTCAAGTCGGGTGGCAGTTTTCAAATTTATACGGGGGGCAGTTGTCCATGTTTCCAGGAAATGGGTGGCAGTTTACAGCCTCCCCTGAAGATGCTGTGCGTATGGCCAAGCGACTGTGCTACCGTGCTGAGGGGAAACGCCGTATGAAAATTCGGATGTTGCCCAACTTCCTTAAAAAGCTCATTTAATTTTTAATGAAATTTTTGAATATTTTTCCTCGGATTTGTCAGGTACTGTAGATCAAATTGCACGTTTAATCCTCTAAAAAATTGAGCAAAAAATATCCACAAGTTTCCTGACAAATTCGTATTTTATTAGAAGAAATTTGGTAACGTGCTTAAGCTCATACGGCGTTTTTCCTCAACACGGCAGTGTAGTCGTGTAACTTCATGAGCCCAAAAGTGCTTCTTTTTCTTCATTGAAAATAACATGACTCTTCTTTGTAAGGAACATTAAAACCTCATTTTGTCAAAATCGGGTTTTAACGTCTCCTGGCTCGAAGAAGCCGGGCCGCAATCAGAGCAACTTGATCACGCCTATTGTCTTCGCTACATCTTACAGCTTCCGAGAAGCAATTTCGTCACTGTTGCCGCCGGTAGACTTATTTTTCAAACGATGGTGAAGAAGTCTGTCTGACAGAAGTTTTTTTTTCAGATGGGGTTCGCCAGAATCTTTGCGATGCAAATCGCTGCTTTATTCCGTACGAAAATGCGTACAACTCCATTCCAAGGTTCCAATATCGACTCAAACAATCCAACATTTTACAAGAATGTGCGCGGGCAATTTTTGACCGAATTAAGGAGGATCAGCGGAAAAATCAATGGCATTCTCAGTTAGAAACACCCAAGATTTTCCTTGTAAAACTGAAATCCGCTAGGGAATATTTAGCAACACTGAAATGTGGTTACGTTTTTCCGTGAAGGAAAGGACGAAATGTGACGGAAGATGACCATTCTAAAAATAAATGAAGATTAAAATTTCAAAAATCAGAGTTATTACACGAAAAGCACTAGTAAATATGTAAAACCTAGTAACTGCTGTCAGAAAGCATTCCTTTGTTGCGAATAGTGTAAGCTTACTTTCAAAAGTCGACGTCCAGATTCGCCTAACGATGACAGATGACAAAAAAGTTGAGCAATTGCCTTCACAATATTAACATAATTTACTAAAACTCGTCTAGCCAGTTGCTCTTGCTCACTCCATTATCGATAAATAATTATCAGACGAATTTATTCTGATTTTGTTCTCAACAAATGGTTCATCAACCATCATCGAGCGAAAAACAGCTGTGTCCTCCGATAATAACTTTCGCCTCACACTAGGTCAAATTGCTTTGGTTTTCAGTGCAGAGCTGAGAAAATGTTGGAGAGCCTTCAATTTTTGCATTTGCAACACGGACAACAGGTGAGCATGTATAGCTGCATTCAGACGATAAATAAGTCTTAAACGCGTGATCCTATCGGCTGAAGGAAAGTAGACGCGCCTTCAATATTTCCTTATGCAACATAGACAACCAACGGACACGAATAGTGGTATCCAGGGGTTTTAAGCGGCACTTCCCGGCTTCACACGCGTGTTTAACCCAAATTGTACGTATTTGAATCAACTACAATCCATTCTGCCCTGTTATGCATGTATTCCTATGCACCTCAGGGTTCATGTCGAAATGGATGTAGTTCTTATGATTTAAATATGTCCAATTGTAGCCACTGTTGTCCTACAATGTAGCTTACCTGAAATTGGAAGACAATGAAGTGCAATTTTTCATGAGCAACTGGAATTAGTCGATTTCCGAGAATTGACATTATACGGAATGCAACTTTGAGAAAAACATGGCGCAGTAAATTTAGAATCATCACTTTTAATATTCAGTACTCTGAAGGAGTATTCTAAAAAAGTATGCTCTTTCTGATCACTTTCAGTGGCCCTTTAGTCAAAGGCCTGAACTAGAAAGAGAATAACACATTTCCTCCTCAAAGCTCTAGGTGAAGAAAATTCACCCAATGGGAACTTTAGAAATCAATTCTTGAAGGAGAAAACACAAGTGTATTTTTAACAAGGATCGAATGGAAGCTTCATCATACATAAGTGATGCAGTAATTTTTATTTTTTTTTATATTAATGTCTTTTTTTATTTTTTTGGCTGATTGCGATACAGCATTTCCTACGTTCAATATTACCTAAGACATTGCCTCTTGAAAAGTCGGATTTTTGACGTCATACACCACGGTAATGAGATATGATTGACGCTCCGCAGCCCGGGATAATATATACATTAAAAAAACGATTTAAAAAGCGAGGAACAAGGCTGAAATTTCACAAATAAAACCAAAACGTTTTAGCTGTAAACTCAGCCATCCTCAGTTGGATAAATAGAAAGAAAAACTGTAAAGAATCTAAAATAGTATTTGGCTGTACCTTTCAAAGCGAGAATGTTGTTATGACCCCTTTAGAAGCATCAAAATCACAAGTTAAAAGGCGCATTAAACCTTGTGCAAGATATGAGATATGATAGACGCTCCAGGTTATAACAACATTCTCGCTTTGAAAGGCACAGCCAATTAAATACTATTTTAGATTTTTTACAATTTCTCTCTTTATTTATCCAACTGAGGACGGCTGAGTTCTCAGCCGAAACGTTTTGGTTTTATTCGTGAAATTTTAGCCTTGTTACTAGCTTTTTAAATTGTGTCTTTTTATTGCACCGCGGTAATGACACCCTTGGTTTCTTCCACCTTGCTTTCATCCGAGTTTCTCGCTGAGCAACCAGTGCAAATGTGCGTTACACCAATTGATGAAAGCAAGGTTTTGTGAAACTTGTGTACGAGCAGCCACTTGTTCTTGTGTACTTGTGTACTTGTGTACTTATGTACTTGTGTACTTGTGTACTTGTGTACTTGTGTACTTGTGTACTTGTGTACTTGTGTACTTGTGTACTTGTGTACTTGTGTACTTGTGTACTTGTGTACTTGTGTACTTGTGTACTCGTGTGCTTGTGTGCTTGTGTACTTGTGTGCTTGTGTACTTGTGTACTTGTGTACTTGTGTACTTGTGTACTTGTGTACTTGTGTACTTGTGTACTTGTGTACTTGTGTACTTGTGTATTTGTGTACTTGTGTACTTGTGTGCTCGTGTACTTGTGTACTTGTGTACTTGTGTAGTTGTGTGTCTAGCCTGACAGAAGTGACAGAGCCACAGTGTAATTCTATGCTCAAGATTCTTGAAGAAATTTCCTAAAATCCAGACTTTATCGATCGATTGAATAGGACAATAGTGAGAAGGTCATTGGTTCCTGTAAAGCTCTCTTACTTTATTGTACCCGCGTTTAAGTCTCTTTGCCTACTGTGAGTTTAACCGACGATACCTAAATGGTTAATCGTTTTCTTATTGAAGCCTTTGGCAACATCGGAATTAACAAAGCAAAGCTGGCGCTAGGACGATTATCTCTCGTTGGCTAAAGGTCACTAACCCACGGAAAACCGATTGGCTCGTTGAGATTGCGGAGTAACCTATTTTACGGGGATTTTCGGACTAGATGAATCGGAGAGTACGAGTGAGAGAGCAAGTGAGTGAAAAGTGAGGGAGGGAGGGGAGAAGGGAGGGGGAGGGGGGTAAGTGAGTGAATAAATACGAGTGAGTGGAGTTCGTAAGAGAGTGACTGAGGGCAAAGAGCTCAAATGAATGAAAGCCTCGGGCTCCGCCCCAATGGCTGAAGGTACACGGTTGCCGATTAGGGCTAAAATTATTATTATTTTTGCTGTAAGGGTTATGATAGCACCCCTTTTTCCCGTTAACATTACACGAATGTTTCTATTCAGAGGTATGCAGCACAGTCATTGTCATACTGCCGTCCAACGGGAAAACGTAGTGAAATGATAAAATGATTAAATTAATTATCTTTGACTTAAACATTGAAAATTTTAAATAGAGGTATTTACTAATTAACTAAACATTTATAATTAATTAAAATTAAATTATTTCAAAATTTTATTAAATGACAGCTGAAAAAAAATATAAATTTATCATGAGTAAAGATATCATCTAATTAAAAAAAAAAAAAAAAAAAAAAATTCCTCGCAGAATTTTGAAAGTCAGGGACGATCCATTTCTGTTAAGTCGTCTTAACTAAGGATAGAATAATTCTTTTTTACCCGACCATAGAAAGAAAAAAATTTAAGGAAGAAGAAGAAACTGGATTAAAAGTGCAACAAACAAAGTTAATAGTTAATCTTTTAATTTGTCCGTTCTAACAGTCAAAGTACAGTATTTGTAATAAAACAAAATCAAACCGGGAAATATTTAATTGGAGAAAAGACTGCCCGGTCTGGCTGAGAGGTTTTCGTTAAAGTAACTAACCGAAAATTTGGTTTCATAGTTTTTTCAAGGAGGATTCGTGTTTAATTTAACGAAAATATATACCACAATCCTTTCGCATCTTTAGAATAAGTGTTGTCAAGTTGTACCACGTGAAACGGAGTGAAAAACTCTATATATAGAAAGCAAAATCTCCCATGAGGAAAAAGTGATGATTTTAATGATTCCTCCAGGCCACTTGAGTATTACGTGCTTAATTATGAGCGCTCAGGATTTAATTGAATATCTGGATTTAGGTAACAAGGAAACACAACAAAAAACCGTAAGAGGAAGACATGTTATCCCAACGCATAATTTGTCGGCTCGTTCTGTTAATGACCTATCACATTTGTTTCAAGACTCGGCCGCTTCTTCTCTCAAAACGGGCCGGGAGTTATTACTTTACATCGCGAATCACTCGTGTGACAGCGTGATCAATAGCGCGTGGTCGAAAAAACCCAAAACGGCAGAGCAGAAAAGTTTCTGCGGTCAGGGTTTAAATCGATTTAATGCTATAAATAAACCTGATAGCATCCAATGTTTCATATTTATGGATAACATTTTCTCTATTACGTTTAGTTAGCGGAATATATCAGCGTTATTTCTCGTGTTCGCATTCAGCACGTGCCGACATTTGATATCCAAATGGGCCGGTCTCGCTCCTAAAATTACCGTGTTGTAGCCCCTGTTAGATTTCAGCCCCCCTAATTTTTCATTCCCATTCCGAATTTTAATCATCTGCCATCCTACCAACGAGATAATTCTCTTTAAAATTGAAAGGGAGGAGGTATATCCGGTACACAGTGGAACCTTTGAAACCATGAAAATTTGCATACTCTAATTTTGGTCTTTGCGAAAATAATCACCATGACAAATTGGAACTTAAATTTCTCGGAGCGTTTTTTCATTAAGTGCTGATACAATTGAATCGCATTTTACCAAATCTGCCGATGTCCATCTATCCCGTTTAGTTGATAATACTTTTCAGGGTTCGAAACTACCATAAGAGTTGTGGGTAGCACGAAAGATATCTGGCCATACCTAACCTAACCTACCCTAACCTTACCCATCCCGACCTACCCTTACCTAACCTAACCTAACTTAATCCTTTGTTGCATGAGCTAATCGTTGATTTTGGACACAAAATCTGCATTGTACAGTATTTTTTCGACACTGGAGTCGGTTGGAATAGATTTTAATGGTTTTTTCTAAGCAAGGAGATCAGACATATAACGTTCCCCAAAAATTATTTCTTGCTTTGATTCAATTTAATACTCCAGCATAGAAATAAAGCTGAAAACCATTTGTTGCTTTCATGCAACGCTATGCAATAAAGGAACCCAACGTAATCTAACCTAACCCAACCAGGTCGAAAAGTTTGCTTTGTTTCTCGTAGGGTTCATATTATTTCTCATCTACATGCAGTTTGAAATATTACTTGTTTATTTTGGCTTTTAGCTCGATTTTGTAATCAATTACTTTGTCTTTAAAACTATTTTGATCTGAATCTTAATGTGGTTTTGGTGTGTTGCAGGTTTCGGGAGTGGGTAGCGCGAACGACATCTGGCCGCTGGAGCGGCCAGACGGCATGCCGGTGATCCAGTCTCTGGAGGTGATGTGCGGGAAGGACCACATGGACGTCCACCTCCAGTTCACGCAGCCGTTCGAGGGGATCGTCAGCTCGAAGGGACAGTACGGGGACCCGCGCTGCGTCTACGTCCCGCCCTCCTCCGGGAAGACGTTCTTCTCCTTCCGGATAGCCTACGCCCGGTGCGGGACCAAGCCCGACCTCAACGGCCAGTTCTACGAGAACACCGTCGTCATCCAGTACGATAAGGATCTCCTCGAGGTCTGGGACGAGGCCAAGCGGCTCCGCTGCGAGTGGTACAACGACTACGAGAAGACTGCCTCCAAGCCGCCTATGGTCATCGCCGATCTTGACGTCATCCAGCTCGACTTCAGAGGTAACCCTGACCACTATCTTAGTAGCGTTTATTTTCATTCACCCCTTTATACTTCTGTGCTACAGAAGAACGCCGTATGAACCCATAGAATACATAGTTGTAACTAAGGGGCTACGCTACGCCCCCTGGCCGCCACGCGGCCCAACCCCCTGGAGGCGCTCCGCGCCATCAACCTATTTTTAGCCCCCTATCAATGTTGGTTTTATTTTTCCCCATAAAAAATTACGATATGGGGTATACTTTACTTTTAGAATGAAATGATTTTTGTTTTTGATGAATGAAGAAAAGAAAAATTTGAAGTCCAAAGAACGCGTTTTGCAATGACTGCTTAATGAAATATTACAGTAAAAATCCAAAATAGCTGTATGGAATACGTGGTAATTCCTATGTTTCTTGGTTGCATCGGATGGTCAGGTACCCTTGTATCGAAAACAATCGATCATGTATCGAAAAAGTGACCCGGCGTCACACAGGAGTATTGAGTTTCGGGACCTGGAAAATGCTTAAAAGTGGCGCTAGCTCTCCCGCTAACATTCCGACTTTATGTAAGTAATGTACTATGTGTATGACCCTTTCAGTGGCATGGCGCGTTTTGCAATATATCGATTGATCTTTCATTTAAACCTATGGAGAATGATCGATAAACATTAATCAGGGTATTCGAAAGGAACACCTGAATAATCGATCTTTTACTATAGCCTCAAATGGGGATATATCGATAATCAGTCATTCACGCCTAACCACCGTACCCTTCAGACGTTGATATATTTGCTTCAATAACGACTGAGTTCACTGGAAAAATGGAGAAATGGCAGACTGAAATTGTGCCTATTGCTTCAACTGAAAGTGCTTAGTGAGCTGATTTCGCATTATATTTCATAATTTTTCTCTGAAATGGGTATTTGTAGAAAAATAGATTTAATAGTCAGAGAATGTACCGCCTTGTGACGTCATCTGGTGGCATTCCCCACTAAAACACTTGTATTTTAGCAGGTATATTCTTAATTAAAGCGGGTTTGTGCTTGATTCTAAAGGAAATCTGCTAAATTAAGAGGCTTGGCTTACGGTTTAAGAAAAAATCCCATTGAATCAAGATTATCTATTTCTTGTCAAATTTTTAAGCGAGACTCTTGCCAATTTTACACTTGAACAGATATTCAAACTCGGGCTAAAATTAGCCATCTTTATTAAAAAATCAGTTTTTTTATCACAAAAAATTAAATGGATCGTATTCGGGAGGAGCAATTACAATAATCTCAAAATCTTGCTTCTATATCTTCATCTAAGAAAATTCTCAGAATGACAAGGCAGCCAAAACATAATTCTCCCGTTTCCCATTCGGTCGCAATAAGCATCAAATTTTACATAATGTTCCTCTGAACAAAACTAGGCATGAAACCTAATCCAACCGCTTACGATCACTCATACTGTAAATTTATGGGTCGCACAAGAGCGGTTCGTTTCTGACCCCATTTGCCTCAATTTATGGCCGCAATCAGCGTAACAGCTAACAGTAACGCGTGAAAAATTATTGAAATCAAGTGAGCAACGCCTCGAAGGAGACCAGCCTCGAATATTTTAATTTATCACTTTTTCGCCGTTAAAAGCTCAAATTAGTCAACAACAAATCAAACCAAGGACTCCCCGGTGGGATTTGAACCCGACCCGATGACTGCCGTGCTGAGGAAAAACGCCGTATGAACATTTAAGAGTTGCCAAATTTCCCCTGATAAAACAGGTATTTTGGAGGAAAGTTATGCATTTTTTGCCTCGAAATTTTCAGATGTTGTAGATGAAAGTGTGGACAAAATTGTCTGAAAAATTAGAAGATAAATATCAGCAACTTTCCCGGTAAATTTGTATTTAATCGAAGCAAACTTGGCAACGTCTGAAGCTTCATACGGCGTTCTTCCTTAGTATAGCGGATGACTGGTGGCTCCGTGAAACCGCGTTTAGGCCACGTGAGATCTTCCGCAAAAGCGGTTGTTTTCGGTAGGAGTGCAAGATTGTGGACGCCCGAATTCCTCCTGAATTAATTTGGATATGTCAAGTGAGATATATTTGCTCGGTTGTGAAAATTTTGCAGGTTGTCTCATTAGCTAATTTTGAGTTTAGTAGCCACAATATGTTATTTCGTCCCGCGATAGATGGGTTAGTTGTGTGCCAGAATGGAGAATTTGCAGGTGTCTGAAATTTGACGAATTTCGTGTTTGAATGGACGCAACCAATTGAGCTGAACACGAGGTTAGCCCTGGTTCATAAATTGAACAATTACTGGAGGAAATATGACAAACTGATCTAATCTGCTAAAATACATGTGTTTAAATGGGAAATTCTGCCAGTTGACGACAATAGGCGGCGCATTCTCTCACTTTTAAATCTATGTGTGTACTATTTCCCATGACTGAAAAATATTATAAACAATTCTGCAAAAACGCAGAAAGGAATGATGACGAGGACTTGAGATGAAAAAGACAAGCCCTTGGCGCGGCAATCGGCATGTAACACATATGAGCGCCTACAAGACTGCATGAATACTTCACCCATTGCGCCGAACGCAGTGCGGTCAGGAGCAGTTGGCGTGAAACGTATAGCGCCCACAAGACTACAGGAATACTTCACGCATTGCGCCAATCACAGTGTGATCAGTGGCGGAAGTTAAAATTATTAAACCACATTTATGTGTGTTCTTTTATAATTCGTTGGTTCATTTCTTATAAAATGAGGTCCTTGTCCACATAGAGATAGGTTTACGGAACTTAACTTTCGCGCAAAGTTCCGTGAAATTTTGTTAGTAGTGTTGACAGGGCTTTCGCAAAAAATGTATCCAACACGAGTAGGTAAACGTGTCTTATGCACCCCTCCCCCTCCGGCACGTTCACTTGATGGTTTTTATTGATGTTTCAAAACGAATGAGAATGGGGTGGCAAAATACAGGCGACCCATGGGCGGCAAGTAGGTAAATCCGGCCCTGCTTGGGCCCTCAAAGCTCCGCGACCTAACCCTCAAATTTACCGACCTGAGAACGCCATATGAACAACATTTTGCAATAAAGAACTAGTATATTTGTCTCATCGATAAAAGCACCTATCTGTATTGGGTAATTAATTCCTCATACGTTCTTTCTATAATGAGCCAAACATTAAAGTTCCGTTTTACAAAATGTATTCTATATGAACATTTAGTCCAGGCAAACAAGGAAAAGAGCCTGGAAAAATCCCGGGTAGCAATGTTTTCATCGATTCTTATGTAATTTTTGACGCTGAATCCGAATTTCAACTTTGCGCCATTAAATTCGGACCGGAAAGTTGCCAAATTTGGCAAAATGGCCTAAAATCGGACTTTTTTCCGGATTATGGCCTGTAACTTGCCAAAAATTGATCTGACTATAAAATTAGTTATTTTCAGAAATAAAGCTCGTTAAATTTCCTATAAAACAGTTCCTAAACTTTTTTTTACTCGAGGCAAAATCAAGCGCGCTGGCGGGCTCCGAACTTTGTAAAATGTGCGAAAATTGCGCATACTGTAATGTGTTGGGTTATCCTTTTTATTTACATCAATTCATTTCACTCAGTGTAAATTTTATCATCTTCACTTAATTTGTCCAGAAATTACTAGTCGGACGATTAAAACAGGAGACATCGGGCAAAAACCGCGAAAAACACAGTTTTTGCTCATTTTTCAAAGTTCGGAGCCCGCCAGCGCGCTTGATTTTGCACTGAGCAAAAAGTGTATGAAACTTTTTTACAGGAAATTTAACGAGCTTTATTTCTGAAAATTACTAATTTTATCGTCAGATCAATTTTTAGCAAGTTACAGGCCATAATCCAAAAAAAAGGCCGATTTTAGGCCATTTTTGCCAAATTTGGCAACTTTCTGGTCCGAATTTAATGGTGCTAAGTTGAAATCCGGATTCAGCGTCAAAAATTACGTAGGAATCACTGAGAGCATAACTACCCGGGATTTTTGCAAAAACCGCAAAAAACCGCAATTTACGTTCATTTTTCAAAGTTCGGTGCCCGCCAGCGCGCTTAATTTTGCCTTGAGCAAAAAAGTGTATAGAACTTTTTTATGGGAAATTTAACGAACTTTTTTTTATAACAACCAAACTGTCGTTAGATCAATTTTGGACGAGTCACAGGCCATAACCCGCAAAAAACCAAATTTTCGCTCACTTTTCAAAGTTTGGAGCCCGCCAGCGCGCTTGATTTTGCCTTGAGTAAAAAAGTGTTTAAGAACTTTTTTATAGGAAATTTAACGAGCTTATTTCTGAAAATAACTAATTTTATCGTCAGATCAATTGTTGGCAAGTTACAGGCCATAATCCGGAAAAAAGTCCGATTTTAGGCCATTTTTGCCAAATTTGGCAACTTTCCGGTCCGAATTTAATGGCGCAAAGTTGAAATTCGGATTCAGCGTCAAAAATTACATAGGAAGCGATGAAAACATTGCTACCCGGGATTTTTGCAGGCTATAGCCCTTTTCATGGCTTATTTGCCTGGACTAATTCGAGAGTTGCCAAAAATCCTTTGATGAAATGTATATTTTTGAGGATGGCTACGAGTATTTGCTTTTGAAATTTTCAGATAATTTAGATCTGATTGCGAACAAAATATTTGAAACCCGGAGGAGAGATATTCACAGATTCCTTCGAAAACCCGAATATTTGATCAAATGATCTTTAACAATGTCTGAAGGCTCGTACGGCGTTTCTCCCTAGCACGGCTGTGTAGGTACTCTAGCCAGGGTGGCAAAATTTCATGAAAAATAAAACCTTGAAATTTCTCGTGAAATATTTCATGAACTTTATGAGAGATTTTGAAAAGGATCGGCTCCTTTTCATGTTTCGTAAAATGTAGAAATTGTGACTTTCTTCTATTTTTGTGTGTTTTAGTGCGGGTTGAATACTCAAGCCCCTGAAAAATATGAAATATTTTACAGCCTAGCACTGGAGAAAAAAACACATTGGATCTAGAGTCCGGATTCTTAAAAACATTAAAAAGTACTCAAGAAAAAGTACTCTTGGTTCAATCAGAATCTAGCTTAAATCAAGAACCAAGCCTCTTAATCTAAGCTGATTTCGTTTTGATTTAAGCTTAAATCTGATTGAATCAAGAGTATTTTTTCTTGTCAATGTTTTCAAGAGTCTGGACTCTGGATCCAATGTGTTTTTTTTTCCAGTGCGCAATTGTAAAACTGCAGTAGCGGGTTAATTGCAATACGCGCTTAATATCGCCTGAATGCTTAAAAAAATTAAATTTAAAAAAGGAATGTGAAACGGACGTCAATCCACGATCTCTATTGTCCGATGGATCTGATCATATATGTATAGTAAAGCGAATCCAGGGTTAATGCTTTTGTTCTATATTACTTTTCTACCCTTTCGTTTAAGTCTCTCAGAACGTGTATACTGCCCTGGTTAAGGACAAATACAGCAAAATCATTAGATTTTCGCCAAATGTCTCCATAACATAAGTGTTTCTGCGGTCAGATATGAATAATTTTCCTCGAAATTATTAAGTCCCTTGGATCGAATTGAGAATAAAATTATCTGAAAAATTGGAAGAAAAACTTTTGCAGGTTTTCTTGAGGATAAGTGTTTTATTAGACTCAATTTGGCAACTTCCAAATAAGGCTCATGTGGCGTTTTTTCTCGGCATGGTAGTGTGTGAGTTTTGAGAGACTTTAACGAAAGGGTATAGAAAAGAGAAAAAAGTCGTTGACGAATTGCAAACCACAAAATCTACACCGGTAAGAAATGTTATCGAGGAGTTTGGTTTCTTTTCTTGCAGAGAATAGGCCTGTGATTGAATTTAATCGGTTTTGTGACAATGGTTTGGCTTCCCAAGGGCGTTTGATAAGTAATAAAGCGTTTTGACTCTTTTCTTGAGTATTTTTGAGCAGACTCGATCTGATTTCCACCAGTTCAATTAGAAAAAGGAAAATGAAAAAGGAGGGGGGGGGGGGTAACACATAAACACATGTTATATGGTACTTATATACAATACCATGTCATTAATCAATGATTCATAGATCACCTAACAAACCTTAACCTAGACGTTCAGTTATACAGAACTTTATATCATCACCTTCCGGACAATGTTTTCAACAGTCTGGACTCTAGATCCAATGTGTTTTTTTTCCAGTGCTCGTGAAATTTCATGAAATATTCTTCTGAAATGTCCAATCTTTCATTTCTTTCTTGCGGTTAATGCCACCCTGACTCCATCCCATCTCCGAAAAGTTTCATTTTTGAAGCGACTACTCTCCCGGACATCCCGACTCGCGACACTGCAGTGGTGCAACCCACGGCAGCGCTGAGCGTCCACAGCGCCGCGCCGGCGTCCGGCAAACCCGTTTTGCCTAATAAACACGCCGCCGCCGCCGTAGCCACCAACCGCGACCATCGCCTATCCCACTCGCCTTCCCCGCGTGGACTTGCGCGGTTTCTGCTCGGAGCGCGTCCGAGCAAGTTGAACGAACGCGTTCGGCAGACGCACACTCCCGGCCTACCGACCAACATCCGACTTTACTCTGAAAAACTAGAACCCCGCCCCCTCTTGCCCCCTCCGACCCCACGGCCCCCCGGTCCCCTGTGGCTCTCGCGCCGGGGCTTTCGGCGTTACTAGTTATACCTCCCGCGATGGCGGTCGCTCCATCATCGAGGAACCCGCGTTTTTTTCTGCCTCTTTCCGCCGCGTTCGGATGCGTATGGTCGTTTTCGTCGAGGAGCTCAGCCATCGGTCCTCCTCGGGGTTGCCAGATCGGCATTTAAATCCGATCAATGGAGATGTTGCCTGTGTGAGGAATTTGCGATTGACTGTTGATTCTTGTGAAAAAGTTCGCGAGAAACACGGTGGTGCCACTGGTTTCCTCTGAAATCATCTCCCAAGCTCAAAAAAAAGCTCTCGAGTTGAGGCCAAAATGGAGGGGATATCCCACGCAACCCTGAGAGTCCACGTCTACATCAAAACAAACTCTCCATGCAGAGATAGGGAGCAAATACATTAGCAGGGTTCCTTCTTTAATTGGGGACTCCAAAACTGAAAACACGGCAACCCTGCTAATGTATTTGCTTCCTATCTTTGCATGGAGAGTTTGTCTTGATAGAGACGTGGACTCTTGGGACAGCGTGGGATATCCCTTCAATTTTGGCCTCAACTTGAGAGCTTTTTTTGAGCTTGGGAGTTGATTTCAGAGAAAACCAGTGGCACCATCGTGTTTCTTGCGAACTTTTACATAAGAATCAATGGGTAAATCGCAAATTCCTTACACATGCAACATCTCCATTCTGCCGTGCAAAGAAAGAGCGCCGTATGAGCCTTCAGACGTTGCCAAATCCCTTTGATAATACAAGGTTTTCCTGGTAAACTTCAAAATATTTTCCAACCCTCAAATGATCATATGGCGTTTTCCCTTAGTCTTAGCACGGCAGTAATCAGTATACATGTAATCAATTTTGGGTCTTCTGTTTAAATTTTTGTCTAAAATGACATCGCCGTCTGAGTAGAACTTGTTTCTAGTAGGCGTTATTCCAGTTCCCGATCGTCATCGAAGATCATCGCTCCTCTAACGTAAGAGCTTATTTTCATTTCCATATGAGTCACGGAAAGCATGGCTTTATATGAGCAGCAAGGCTCACGTAAAAACAGATATACGCTTGTCCTGAGAAAAGGACGACGAGATGTCGTAACTCAGATCTTGAGAGAGGGTATCCGATTTCTATGTAGCTTTTTCGGTCAAATATCAGGTCGATAAACCATACTTCAGACTGAAGGAACTTATGCTTTAAAGCGCCGTTTTTCAGACAAAGGAACATAACATTATTCCGCGGTTGCAAAATTGACCCCAACAATTTGATTTCCTCACCAGAATAAGACTTTAATTTTTCTGTTCAAAATGTTGCTGATTTTTTCGAGTTGTCAGATAAAAAATTAGTAAAATGAGTTAGAAAAGCTCAAACGGAGGCTCCTAATTCCAAACCCGGCGATCTATATTGCCCTGCGTTTAAAAATTGTGCAATCGTATCAATTCTCTGTGAAGAACAATCGAAATGTCTAGTTGTTTTTAAAATTTTCCAAATTTCCTCGCTTAATAACAGAAAATTAACGAGAAAACGTAATTCCCGTTCTTTCACTTTCAAAATCATAATGATTGCACAAATTTTAGGCAGGGCAATGGAGATTGCCGGGTTTGGAACATAGGGACCTCAATTTTTCTGGTAAAAATAGAATTTGCAAAAGAAAATTATACGATGCTGGAGCACAGTTAAACGATCTTTTGTTAGGGTTTTTTTTGTTGTATTCTTGGCTTTGTTTCCTCGCGAAATGGTGTGGACCCAGCACATGGCTCTATGTTATACGCACGAGGCTCTTTAAAACAATGATGGTGGTCAACTAAACGTTTCGTGTTTTTTATTTTTCAGGGGATAATGTCGATTGCTGGATGGAAATACAACATGGGAAAGGTCCATGGGCCCCTCCTGTGAGTGGAATCGTACCGTTGGGCTCTACTCTCACGCTAGTCGTAGCTATTAATGATTACCGAGGTACGTATCCTTACACCTTCAAGGACTCCCTTTACTGTTGTTTCAAATCGTCGTCTCACGGAGGAAGGAACTTAACTTTATTCCATGATTGCAAAATAGAATCAAACCATTAATATATTTTACAAAAAATGTACTGGTTCCATTTCATCCTAAATTTTTCCGATTTTTGCATGGAGTCGGCGGAAAAATCAGCAAAATTCAAAGTCAGATCCTCTCGATTAATATGCAAGTCAATCGGTGAGGACAAAAACACGCCGATTCGGTGACTCGAAAATGCTCACTTTTCATTAAATATAGTCAATTTTCATAAAGGCCATTGGAGTTACCGCATCTGTTCCAACTTAGACATTTACAGTGTCCTTAAGTACTTGTCTTAAGACGCCAAAAATCTTTTTCGCAGACCAACGTCTTTACCTGCTGTGCAGTTTTGTGTGCATCTCGATTATTTTCATTTTTTCGAGTTGGTGTGTTTTCATTCTCACCAGGGCCAGATTAAGGAGGTGGCCACATGGGCCGCGGCCCATGGCGGCAAATCTAAGGGGCGGCAAAAATTTGAAATTTTGTAAAGTATAGGTATAAAAAAATCGGATTAATAAAAACAAAATTACAAACGAGAAAAGGCGACAAAATCTCTCATTTCCTGAGATTATAGTAATTTTTAATTTTGTCGTCTCTTAGTGATTCAAGAGACAGCACCTTCAATAAGTCGAGTCAAGAGAAAGACCAAACACGCAATTTGGCCTGGAACGGCGCGACTTAGAGAGAAATGATAACGAGGACTTGGTGTGAAAAGAAAAAGCCCTCGGCGCGGCGATCGGCATGTAACACATATTAGCGCCTACTTGACTGCACGAATACTTCACGCATGGCGTCAAACACAGTGCGGTCATTGCGGTCAGCGTGAAACGGGTAGCGCCTACGAGAATGCATGAATACTTCACGCATTGCGCCAAACACAGTGCGGTCAGCGTGAAGCGCATAGCGCCTACAAGACTGCGTGAATACTTCACGCGTTGCGTCCAACACAGTGCGTTCAGCAGCGGTCGGCGGCGGTAGTTAAAATCATTGATCCACATTTATGTTTGTTCTTTCATATTTTTTTCGTTCATTTCTTTATGAATGGAAGGCCTTGTCCACACAGAGATAGGTTTACGGAACTTAACTTTCGCGCAAAGTTCCGTGAACTTTTGCTAGTAGTATTGACAGGGCTTTCCCAAAAAATGTGTTCAACACGAGTAAATGCGTCTTATGGACCCCCTCCCCCGCTGACACGTTCATTTGATGGTTTTTTTCGAGTTTCAAAACGAATGAGAAGGGGGCGGCAAAATACAGGCGGCCCATGGGCGGCAAGTAGGTGAATCCGGCCATTGTTCTCACTGATTCAATTTGCGAGGGGGAATTTGGCAACTCTGAAATGTAGTTACGTTTTTCCGTGAGGAAAACTACGAAATGCACTTACTATGGCCATAATTGCAGTAATGGATGGAAAACTTTTGCCTCTGATTAATTTCTGGAAAGGAAACGGTTAGCTAACAATGTCCCTGTCCCTGTTCCAGCGTTGAATCGTAGGGTAGCCAGTAAACTTGCCCTTTCAATTTTGGCTATTGTTTTATTTCTGGCTTTATGAGTAAACTGTGTAACGCCAAAAGGCAAAACTTAGTGATGTTGCTCAGTCGTCTTTCGATATTTTCCCTTTTCCAAAGACTAATCACCATCACAAATTCTTCAATTCTACGTTTCTTCTTCGAACATGAAATGAAGATAACGCTTGTGCTGTCATGTAAATATCTATCAAATAGCACGCTGACCTACATACGAGTTGGCTTACCATTGAGGACATCGTAAGACAAAGCTTCAAACCGAATAAGGTGATGGTTTTAGTGGGGACGAATTTGACAAATTGCATATCCGTAAAACTCACGGATCGTTATTTTTCTAATTTTCTTCCCACGGCTTTGCATTCCGAACGTGGCATGGCTTTTATTCTTCTTGAGGAGGAAACGCTGTATGAACACTCTCACGTTGCCAAATTTTGTTTAAAAAAAAACGAATTATCTGGAAATTTGTGAAGTGTTTTTCTTCAAACTTTGTCGGGTAATGGATCTGCAATGGAGAATTTGCAAGACAAAATGTATTTACTTCATTCGAGAGTATGCTTAATGAGCTGAGTTCGGAATACTTTTCATAATTTTTATCTGATATGCGAACTTGTAGAAAACCCGATTTCAAATTGAGAAAACGTACCGCCTTGTGACGTCATATGGCGGCATTTCCCATTCAAACACATGCACTTTAGACGGTTAGGTTATTTTTTTCATATCTCCTCCAAAAATAGTTTAATTTACAAACCAATGTAATTCTCGTGCATGCTCACTTCTCTTTGTTTCATCTTAAACATTCAATTTACCAAGTTTCAGACACTTGCAAATTCTCCATTCAATCAAAAGTACCTGAAAATGCTTAGAAATACATACATAAAGTCGCAGCAGTCTCCAGCGCAGCCTCGCGCTCTGTATCGCTCAATCGCCATTGCCCCCTAAGAAAATTTAAAAAAATTTCCCGATCAAATTTCTAGGAATAATAATTACAATAATATATGTAAAACATGTTTTCTCCGGAAAATTTGACAACAAGCAAATGCTCATATGACTTTCTACCATAGCATGGAGGTATTTCGATTGATGATTTGACGTTGATGACGTCATTGAATACGGCCGTTTCGGCATGCACGGCATGATTTGCTGCTTTTACAATGGTGTAAAATGTTACGTTTCTTCATGGCTCATCAATTTAGCATTCTTCCTCTTGACTGAATGAAGCTCCGGCCGGCTCCAGGATTTGTTTCTCTCTCACTGGGATTCTTTAAGGGTAATTTAGGAGGAGATATACTGCTTTCCTCCAGGATCGGAATGGTTTTTGAAACGTCACGATAGGGAAAAGATAAAGCACTTTAAAACGCCGCGCAGTTTCCAAGAAAGGGTCGAGCTGATACATTGTATCCGCGAGACGGATGGTCATGATTGTAGTCGGGTGGATTTTAGACGAGACGCGCCTATCCGGCGAATATTCATTTTGCACGACAGCTTTTACGCGCGTACTTCTTTCCCTACATTACGAAGATAAAATCCGTGAATTTTGAACGACACTTGCGACTGAGACGCTCTGGCCTTTTATTAACATAATGGGCCACCAGACAAATGGAGATGTCGCATGTAAGAGGATTGCGATTCGACTGTTGATTCTCATGTGTAAAGTCTTTCAAAGAACGAGTAAAACAAAGTCACAAAATTTCAAAGGAAACTAATATAGTTAGTTTTCCTTTCAAAAAAGACAACACACTATAAAACACGTGCAGAGTATAATGAGAAAGTTAAACATATGCGAGAAAAACTTTCATTCCCAGCCCAGCGTAGAGTTTACTGCGTATTACCGGATTATGCTATGCGTATAGATATCACTCAAGCGACGGATGGAAAAGCGCCTTCAATCTAGCTCGACGCAAAAAACTGTACGGGAATGCGAATTCCATTCTACCATGTCTGTTGGTCCATTGAAATGAGGTCCAGGGCTCCCAGTGAACACAACATTTTCGATGAACATTTGCTCACCACTCGATGACCTTAATTTTTGTTATCACGAATAGAGGTCCAGGGATTTTGATTTCCATAATGTCTTATATAAAAAAATTACTCCCGAGCATTCTGGCCTTTGTTTTCCAAGTTTATCGCAGACGCCTTTCGCTCCTCGCACGGGGCTTCTTCAGTGCTGACAAATTATACTAATACTAAAATAAAGACACTAAAACACTAAAAGGTCCAGTGATAGTCTTCGTGAAATTCTTAAAAGTTTGTACCGTAACATTTTCAAAAAGAAAAAATAAAATTAAAACATCTAAAAGGCCAGAATGCTCGCGAGTAATTTCTCTGTACATAATCCACTAGTAAATTCGACGTTGATTTTGAAAAAAAAAATTGTTTCTTGGTCAATGAAGGGGTTGAAACTAGAGTACCTAAATAGGGAGAGTATGGACAACTCGAAATAAGTAGCTCTAAGGGCCCAAAAGGGTAGGTAACCTTTCAGAAGGAAAAATGTCACTGTCCATTTTTAAACTCCAATATCAAACGAAAATGGACAAGAAAATTCATTCTCTCGCAAAAATGAGTAAGTTTATGCAAAAACCAAGTCAAATACGTGCTTCACCAACGACAGTTCCCAACAATTGTACTTATAAATCACTCTGGATAATTTGAATTCATTGATTGCCTATCCTGTTGGGGTCTAAGAGCTCCATCACCTAACCTCAAAATTTTCGACATGTCCATACTCTCCCCATATAGGTACTTAAGTTGAAACCACCCCGAAACGTCCCAGGCTTTGTGTTTATTGTCATGGGAACGGAGTTCCCCATGATATTAGAATCGTTCCGTTGCTTTCGCTATGGAATTCCCTATACCTCTGCGACCTTGAGCGTTTCGCCCAGTCTCCGATTTTTGGTTGATTTTCCGATGTATCAAAAACCGTTGTATTTTTTAGCCAATCATGTCTCTACGTCAAGTTGTGTTGATTGCTAAAATTCGCTTTCAGCGAGTTTTTTGCCACCTGGAGATGTCGTGTCTGACTGGTAAATCTGCGCAGAACCACGAAGTTCCGTTTTTAGGCAAATTCTTTTTTTTGGGAGGTTCTGATTGGTTATTTTTCGCCATCAGTTTTCTGTTCGTTGGTGCAAAAGATCGCCTACCTCGTTGCTCTTGAGAAGCCGCCATTATCCCACCTCAAATTTTAAACATAGATATAAAGAAATAATAACCATCGTACAAGGTGGAAAATTGCTCTGGAGGACCCGTTACGGATATATGAGCCAAAATCAGAACTCGATTGATGGATTTAATCCATGAATACAAAATATTGCCTCAGCTTACTGCCGCGATCGCAAATCCATGGTGAGATGAACCTCGTGACACATGACAGCATAGGTAAACAATGTCTCACAGAGTAATGCGGTTGATCCGTTGTGTCTTATCACGCCAGTGGCCGAACCGTTGAAATCTCAAGGACGTCTTTTGTGAAGCCCCGCTCAGCGTCCGAGATCACTTAAGTGTTCTCTTTTTCTCAATGCATATCTGAACAGCGAAAGAGCTCAACTGGCTGCGTTACCGTTTTGCCTCTGGGAGAGTGACACTTTTTGTGCGAGCGGGGGTTCGAATCTCGCAGGGGACAGTTAATTTTTACTGGTTGTATTGAATGTTTTAGACCAATCATGTAACAATAATTAATACTTGGCAGATTAGGAAGCACATAGGTCCCTTATGATGCGTATTCGAGCATATGTGTAGAGTGGAAATATCATACGTAGGGTGTCCCAAAAGTACCGGGACTGGTTCTGTAACTTCAAAATTAAGATAGATACAGACATGATTTTGGTTTCATTTTAAAGATCAACTCAATACCTATCGATTAAAACCAAGATCAGCTCAATCGAATAAAAATTGACCGAGTTATGACAATTTGAAATTAGTGAGGAAAGTTTACCCCTACGGTTTTTAGGAAGATTTTTCACTTACCAGGATTTAAAAAGTTAATATTCGTATCCACTTTCCTCCGAATCTTCCATAACTTCCTTTTGCTTTTCAAAGTACCGTCCATCAAACCGGATGCACTTTTTCATGCGCTCTTGCCACTTATCCAACATTGTTTTCCTGAATTATTCCTCTGGGATGGAGTTGAAGAAGTTTTGAATTGCATTCTGGATTTCGGTCTTCGATACGAATCTTCGTCCGCGAAGCTCCTTTTTAAGCGTGGGAAACATCCAAAAATCACATGGAGCCAAGTCAGCGCTATAAGGGGGATGAGGGATTGTTTCAACTCCATTTTTACTCATAAATTCACGTGTTAAGCTCGATGTGTGAGGCTGCGCATTGTTTTGATGGAGTATCCACGGAGCTTTCAAGTCCGACGGTTTCCGGGAAATGTGCATTCTCAACTCCTTTACTACTTTGCAATAATACGCACTGTCAACTGTTGTGTTTGATGGTACAAAATGTTGATAAATGACACCTCGAAAATAAAAAAAACACAAAACGCAATAGTGTATTTCCTTCGGAAAATACACTAATAAGCATCACTTTATCGGCCGACTTTTCGATTTACGGCGATGAAGAATCTTCCTTAAAAATCGTAGGCGTAAACTTTCCTCGCTGATTTCAAATTGCCATAACTCGGTCAATTTTTATCCGATTGAGCTGATCTTGGTTTCAATCGATAGGTATTGAGTTGATCTTTAAAATGAAATCAAGATCATGTCTGTATCTATCTTACTTTCGAAGTTACAGAACAAGTCCCGGTGCTTTTGGGACACCTTACGTATACTTTACGCCGAAAAAGCGAACCTGAAACTTAAATGCGTTAACTTCCGAAAACCATATATAATTCAACGAAAATAAATAATTGGTACATAACAGCTTTCTTGTATGCAAAGAAAATAATTAAAAATGTTAAAAAAGAGATGTCAACACAAAATTACATAGCCCCTTCAATTCAGAAGATACTACAAACGAACTGTACCTTAACATTTTCATATCCCAGAAGCTAACGTTCCCATGACGAATATTGCTATCGCTAGCGATTGCAAAATCCAACTTGTTGTTTTTTAGCCTTGGTAACCCGTTTTCTTGTGTCTTTTCGATGAATTATTCAGGCTACTTCTGTGTACTATTGTTTACGCTACATCGTGAATATAATTCATTTTTTTTGTGTTTCAGGGGAGTTCGACATGCGCGTCAAGTCCTGCGCGGCCTCGGACGGGGGCGGTCACGTGATCGAGCTGAGCGACGAGCACGGCTGCGTCCTGCGCCCGAAGATGATCTCGCGGTTCCTGAAGGCCCGCATCAACGACGAGCGGGCCTCGGTCATCACGTACGCCTTCTTCCACGCCTTCAAGTTCCCGGACGCCCTCTCGGTGCACATCAAGTGCAAGGTGGAGATCTGCCGCCACGGGTGCCTTGACCACTGCCAGCTCCCCGGGGCCGGGACCGGCGCCGCCGAGCACGGGCCGCCCAACCCCCAGTTCAGCATCGACCACTCCCTCTACGGACCCTTGGACAGGAAAGACTCCGTCGGGGCCACCGGGGGTAGCTCCGTCACGCCGGCGCCGCAACCTCCTTCTGTCACACAGGTAACCCCCAGTTTCAACCAGAGCAGAGACAAGAGACCCTCCAAACTGCCGTGATAGCGAAAAGAGCCATAAGTGCAAAATTCTCGAAATCGAGTTTTCTTCAAAATTCGTCTAAACTCTTTTAGATGAAATTACTGAGACAGCTAAAACAGCAAAATTCATCCTAATTTAATGAAAACAAGACGTATGAGAAAGCCGTAAGTGCACAAAAATGACAGTTTTTTTCAAGACAGCCGCAGGTGCATGAGAGCCAATGAAAACAGTGCTTTCCAGTAAGGTGCCGCCCTCCTCTGCCAATTTCTAACTTGAAAATGTGTTTGTTGTGCGTCCAAAACGCAACCACGAAAGCATGCAGAAGATAGCACTTACGGCTGTCTTGCCTATAACAATAACCTAGCATGAAAATGAAAAATACCCTTTTTATGTAATATGGAAATAAAATCAGTTAATTTTTAATCATCCATACGATTTCTAGGAGTCTTCCGGACGATTAGTGGCAATTTGACAAAGAACGGAGGCTTCTTTCAATAAAATGTTCTTGTCAGAAGCTTCTGAGCCCGTTTTCTCAAAATTTCATTTTTGCACTTACGGCTCTCTTCCCTATCACGGCAGCATCAGTATCTTGGCCATGGTGGAAGCTTTTACTATAGGGACTACAGCATTCCACTGTTGACTTTACCTCCATGGTTGATGTTCAACAACGTATTGGCAGCTTCGTTTTGCAAACCAGCCGGAAATGGCCGGCGTTTGGGAAACTTGCTTGGCTCATAACGTCACCCGGAGCTCATCATTCACCATGTAGGTAGGTCAACAGCCGATATAAGCGTGATGACTATGTTGCTCCCTTATAATGTCCATAAGGAATTGTTGAATCCCCGAAAGTAAAAGCTCCCACCTGTCGGAAAGAGGCCAGTGGAGGGTATCTTGTCTCTGAGCCAGAGCCACAAAAGTCGAATTTCCGCTGGGAGACTTTGTCTAAGTTGTTTACTTACTGTCAGCCTCCGTTACAACAATACGAAATTCCCTCTGGACGAGGTGACGGTGCGCCTACAACATTTGATTTTCGCACTGACAGCAATGACAACCCTGGTAAAAATAATATGTGCTTAGACTTATCTGAGCACTTGTATCAATTGCCTGCGGATCAAATCCAAACACTGATATCAGTACTCTCAGGCGCACACGTCAGTGTTTCTCGGTTCTGATATCAATGTTGTCATATGTTGTCTCTTTACTGGCCGATTTGAATGACTCTGGGTAAACATGCAGGGATATTTTTTCACGAAAAAAAAAAACGAATCTGACATCAGAATGCAAAAAACATCGTACAGTTTACAATATGAGGCAATATCAGTCATTTTTGACGCTGCCATCTTAAGAATAGCGCAATGTTTTTTTTGCATTATGAAGTCAAATTTGTTCTCCTTGAACGTATAATTCTTGCTTTTTTTAAGATCTGAAATCTTCATTAAAGAAAAATTATCGACGGGTTAGGGCGGTATCACACCCGCACCATCATTGCGTTTAACAAATGCACTTATCAAAAAAAGTCAAAGATGCCCGAAATGCAAACACCTCCTTTTTTTCCCTCTATGACTTACTTCCCTGCTGTTTAACGTGGCCCAAATAAGTTCCTCTCTCCTCATATCCGAGTAAATATTTTAACCTTCTTTGGTATTTTCCAGACTTCAAAACCGCCGATCAAGGTGGACCTGGACCCGGACAACTCGGCGTCCCCGTCTTCGGACTCGGGATCCCTGGGATCCCTGGGCGACCTCATCTACGACGAGATGGTGAACGTGGGCGCGGAGAACGACAACGCGCAGGAGGAGTACCCGTTCAAGGATGCGCAGGCCCAGGCGCAGCAGCAGAAGGCCGAGACCCGCCCGCGACCCAACGAGGCCCCGCGGCCCAGCGCCGAGGCCCACACCAAGCCCGAATCCGAGGCCCAGGCCAGGCCCTCCGAGAATGATGCCGCCTCCCATTGGCCCTACCATGTGAGTATCCGATACACTCCTACAGATATCTAAGTGAACTCCACACTAAAAGAAAAAGTTCGGAGTTAGGAATCTCCGATCATAGTTAGGATCAGTTAGGATCATAAGGAACCACGATTTTGTTCGGTACACACGACCGAATTATTCGGCCTGCTCATCCAAATTGTTCGGTCCACTGAACCGAACTGTAAGAATTTATTATGGTTCGGTCGCACAAACCGAACAATTCGGTTGAACAGACCGAATAATTCGGTTGTGTGTACCGAACAAAACCTGGTTCCATATGATCCTAACTAGTTCGGATTTACCGAACTTTTTTTTCAGTGCGCGGGAAGGATATATGTATGTACAAAGAATGGAGATGTTGCATGTGTGAGGAATTTGCGATTTGACTGTTCATTCTTATGTAAAAGTTAGCGAAAGACACGATAGTCCCACTGGTTTTCTCTAAAATCAACTCCCAAGCTCAAAAAAGCTCTCACGTTGAGGCCAAAATGAAGGGGATATTCCACACTATCCTGAGAGTCCACCTCTATATCACGACAAACTCCCCATGCAAAGATAGGGAGCAAATACATTGACAGGGCTGCCACTTTATGTGGGGATTCCAAAACTGAAAACACGACAACCCTGCTAATGTATTTGCTCTCTATCTTTGCATGGGGAGTTTGTTTTGATGTAGAGGTGGAATCTCAGGATAGCGTGGGATATCCTCTCCATTTTGGCCTCAACTTGAGAGCTTTTCCTGAGCTTGGGAGTTACTTTCAGAGAAAACCAGTGGCACCATCGTGTTTCTCGCAAACTTTTACATAAGAATCAACAGCCAAATCGCAAATTCCTCACACATGTAAGTTTGCAAAAGATGCCTTTGAAGGAAAAGGTGAAAAGCGAGACACTGGGCTAAAAGAAGATCACATTTTATTGATAAGCTTACAAGTGCCTAACCAGGCTTGCCCTAAGCATGTCTTCAGTTCTTTTCTTCAGTTGCCAGACCTCACTCCCGTAAGTTACGATACTCTTCATGATGACGTAAATTTTTCTTTTTGTCTCCTTGGAGATACTCTGGTCACAGAGAACCCCATTTAACATCGCGATAGCTTTCCTGCCTTGCACATTCCGATCTCTAATAGCTCGATCCCTTAGTTAACCAAACTCCTATTTATTCCTAGATTGATCACTTTTATTAACGGTTCGATCTTTCTCATTTCAGGACGGAGCGCCGCCCCGACAGAGCACCCGCGACGCCCAAGAGCGCTTCCCGCACGGCCCCCGGACGTTCGACGCGGACTCGGAGCCTCTGACCGGGCACTCGCTGGGCGCCGGCGCCCACCACCGCCGGCGGCGCTCGGTGGTCGTCTCCGACCGGAAGGCGCGCAACGCCGACGTGGGCGTCTCCGGCCTCTACGAGGTCATCTCCGAGGCCGACCTCGCCTTCACGCCCGACTCCAAGGCCGAGGCCGTCACCGTCTTCCAGGGCCGCATCCGCGAGGACATCGTCTACGGGATCTGCCTCCCGGTGCCCAGCTTCAGCGCCCTCTTCATGCTCGTCTCCGTCTCGGCCGTCGCGTCGGCCCTCATCGCGGGCTCCCTCCTCTACCGCTACCAGGTCGCCCGCGAGGCCCAGCGCATCGTCGCCGCCCAGCGCCTCCGGGCGCCCCCCGCCCCCGCCCCCGCGCCCGCCAGCGCCGCCCACTCGCCCGGCCTCATGATGACGTCGCTCGCCAACCTCATGTCCTTCAGGATAAACCGCCCCAGGATACAGTCGAGTCGGACGCCCTCGAGGCCCAGCTCCGCCGCCACCAGGTGCGGCTGACGCTTGTGATTACAACCCCCTCCCCATCAGTTGATTCAATTTGTTCTCCTTTGAGCAGAGACACTGGCGAATCTTGCAAGTTGGCACACTGCTTTTCACCCGTTTAAACCTATAGCATTGGCGAATCCAGCAAATCGGCAACATTTTCTTTTCTTCCTTTAAACCTATACTGAAAAAATAATATGCTGTTTTAGCATCTAGGATGTCAAAAATGTGTCCAGTAATCCCAAGATGCTACCTTTACTGCCCCAGCAGTTAATTTTACATCCTGTGAGTGCAAATTCAATTGCGTGGGCAATCAAAGCAGCATCTCAGGATCACCAGACACATTTCTGAAATCCTAGTGCTAAAACAGCATATCATTTTTTTCAGTGTATAGAAATGTATCGATTCTTGGAGGGGCCAGGTGCTCCGACAAGAATCGATTCTTCAGCATAAGTTTAAATGGAGGAAATGTGGTGTTGCCAATTTTCTGGATCCGCCTCTGACCTATAGACTGTTTTCGTGACTACGTCATTCAATATAATATCGAACACTTGGTGCAAACCGAAACACACTAACTTAACAGCATGTGTAACTTCTTTGTGAGTCAATTGTGTTAATTTATCACAATTTAGTCATTGATCGGTCATAAATCACCGAAGGGCTCATTAAACCGGAGGAATTTCGATTGTAAGAAACACTTGGATGCATTTTACCGCCATGGCGCAAATGACGCGAATCAGAAACGAGGTTATGAGTTTGCTTACTTTTGAAACATGACGTAGCCTCTGAATCAGTCTAATCCAAAGATCGATTCGATAGTTTCAATTGCTCGATCAATAAATTTTTAGAATCGATTGTTTTACATCGATAATATCGATACATCGATTTTAGCAGAGAAAAAACAGTTTCACCAATTTACAAGATTCGCGATTGGACAGAAATTTAGTCATACAATCAGTCTTGTACGGTCACCAGACTTATTCTTATCTCTACCGTTGTAATACTTTCCTCGTACTTTGGCATGACTCGTACATGGACTAACTTTGAAATTACAAATGCCGCGAAGTTTTGCGAAAGTACGAGATGTTTGAGGCGAATAACTAGCCAGTTGTCCAGTGAAAATCTGCCATTCGATCTCTCGTGAAATCACCACCGATGGTGGGTAAGAATTTTAGTGCTTAGGATGTCACTAATTTGTCATTTAAATTGCCAAACACTTTTTCATTCTTGAATGAAAAGCACCAGCTAGTATACTTTGAGTGCTTGCAGTTAGAGGAGTGATATTTGTTGGGTTCGGTTCGGATAGACAACTAAACTCACAGCCTGTTGAAGCATTTAGCATCACTTGGCTTTGAAGGCGCTCTAAGTCGAATCCTAACGTATGGAAATCTCTATCAATGAAATCTAAGGTATGTCGATGCGAATCTTTGCAACTTGATGAGTTTGCATGCATGTCGCTTGCAAATTGTCGGCGATTGATAACTGCCTGTGAAGTATCCACCATCAATACGGCAACTATTTCATGCTAGGTCGGATTTGATTTTTGCTTTTCTTTGCCCCTTTTTGTATCACTACAGAATTGTGTGTACTTTAATGGGCTCGTTTGATGAGAGTCAACATGACCAACTTAATAACGCTTTAAAACCTCACTTAAAACGTAAAATTTACGACTCTCCATCGCGTAATAAGATTGGAAACCATGAAATCTAAGCACCCAAATTCAGCAGACGCCATTGCGTCTGTTCACACTCACTCGGTGGTTGAGATAGAGAGATGATGCATAATTCAGTAGCAATTTAATTGTTTCAGTACTATGAACAGCATAGTTTTGCTCTTATTTCCAATTTTAACAAATACTCCGAGATGGGAAACAAACAAAAATCGCCTTACTCCATGCATATGATTGTAAGAAAACCTAAATATCCAGACTGCGTACCAACATCCACAATCGGTTGTTTTTTCTATTTTTAGAAAATCCTCTTTTTAAAGTAGTATTATTTGGTTATTGTTTTCAGCTGTGCTAATTCAGTTTCAAATGAAATGTTTGTTTACGTTTTTTCTTGTATATAGTTATAGATAGTACAAACTTTGAGGTTATGATAATTTTTCTCTTTCTGTTAGAAAATATGGAATCTCTTCACCGCATTTTAATTCCCTCTTTTTCAACCTCAAAAATAGGCTTCTTCAAGCGATGGGCGAAGTTTATCAAGGCCGTGCTTACATTTTCCGGTATTATTTCAATGACTACTTTTGATTCTTGTAAGCGAAGATTAGCGACCTTAACATGGAGCACTTAGAGCTAAATTTCCTTCTGTTTTCCATGACTTGCCGATAAAGATGCGGCGAAAAGGCCGTTTTATCAGTTCCATAATACAGAAGTAACTTAAATGATTAACTCACTTTTTAATTCTTACAGACTTACATATTTAAATATTCTGGCTTCAATCGTTACTTCTTTAAAATTTCAAATGAACTTATTAAATGCATCAATATCGTGTAATAGAATCACGGGTTTAAGTAGGATATTTTTTCTTGGAGAAGCCATTTTAAGGAGTGAACCCTGAGGTAAATAAAATGCGGATTAATGAATTTACTAAGAACCTGCATCGTCAATAAAATAGAAAATAAATAAATAAATAGAAAAATTGGTTCACCATGTGACTGCTATATTAGCAGTTGCCTTTCCTTACTTCTTTCAATTACTGTTCAATGAGTCAAAGCTTAATGGTTAAAAACAGCAATGAATTTACGCAAAACGCACAAGTCGGTGTTCTGTCAACTTTAGCTATCGATGGATAGTTTCTAATGGTATTTTAGAATTGCGAGAGCGGTATTTCCGGATGAATATTTAGTTTATATGTTTGAAATACCATCAGATTATCTTTTACCGGGTACACAGTACACTCCGTTTTTAAGATACGTGCAATGTGCAATTGGACGGTTAATTAATTATGGAACAAACATTTTTGTTCTTTTGAGTGCAATAGAATCTATTTTATTTTTTCTGGGACTGTGTCTAGGGTGTGAAAAGATATTGGAGCACCCTGTTTGGTAACAGTTCATCATGAGTGATAGCGAGTTGACGATTATAGATTTGCTAACAAGGAGAGTCAAACAATACAATGTTGTGATTTTAAGGAGGCCTACTGACAAGCCTTTTTCGTTTTTGCTGATCTGATCATGTACTATTTTAAACACACAATGAGTAGATACTTGTAACAGGCACACATCTATGTTCAATCTAAGTTCATGAAACGATATAAGACAGCAAATATTCGGAGGGAACCTTGGAATGGTTCCTTCATAAAGGCATTGATTACTTTACATTTCAGTTTTAGCTTTGCTTTGTCTAGTCTGTGTTTACGATTCAATCAAAAACTAAATTGATCCAAGAAAAAATAAGAACTTAAAATGTGAAATTTTTTTCGATATTTAACGCATCAATTTGCCCTCTAGACATGTTGACTAAACGCCGAAAAGGAACAAACCCATCAAAAAACCATGGTGGTTCACCGATCGTTATCCTCTTCCTAAATCTGTCGTGGAATACAATTGAAGACTTCAATATCTTATCACACTTGTACACCAGTCAACAGGGACTTCAAAAACATCTACTGGTGCGTTTGAAATTTCAAATTTTTAACTCATTAGCTACCCAGCCCTTTGATATAAAGTTTTGAAGTCAAATGAAATACCTCAATTTTAAATTGTAATAGTGCTTTTTGTAATAATTTTGTTGATAGTTAATTTAAGTAATTTTAGGTGAAATTGTAATATACTTTTCATTATTTATTGTCTAAAACATTTATTTATCAAATTATCTAGGTACATTTCATGTTGATCGAATTGAATCTGTACATAATTATTTTAGCAAAAATCGTAACAATGTTTAATATTTTTGTTTGAAACGTTTTACTCAAAGAACACCTGATATGCTCAGTAATGAATGTGTTTTGTGCCAAAGAAGAATATATTAGTATCTGTAAGGATAGTTCAACGTTGAAATTATAAGGAAGAATTTTTCATTGGGAAATGTCCGCTGTCTAAAGATATATGGTAATACAATCCATACTTTTTACACGAATAATTTATGGTGAATCTATTGGATCCATTAATGGAAAAAATAGTTCAAACAAATGACTCATGAATTTATTTTCCTTTTAGAAGAGCAAACATTGCAAAAATGTGCTCATTGATGTCCTGACAAAAACAAGGGCACTTTCTTAGACCAATAATTTCATCGGAAAAATTGTTGTTTGCTACTTCAATTTTTCCTAGATCAATGTTAGTGCAATTTTATTTTTTGTAACGAAAGAATTATATGACACAATTTTTGTGCCTTTCTATGCGCACGATTTTCTTCGTATCATTGTCTAAAAAATCTTAAGAGTAATGTTGTAATCAAAGAAAAGGTACCTTTTTATTAGCACGTATTATTTATTTATTTATTTCTTCTCTTCTTTCTCTTTGTTATTTATAATTTTATATTTCCATCATTTTTAAACAAGGTGGCTGAGAAAAATGAAAGCTTTCGGAATGCTACCATCAAACACTTCCTGTGTGCTCTATTTTCTTCTAAATCTTTCTCTACAGAAAAATCAAAATTTAATTTATACTTACGCTAATTATATACTGACAACTCAGAGATGGAACTTGCTCCCTTTAAATGCTGATACAATTTCTGAACATTACATCGCATAAAAGTATCCGCATGAAATATCCTTGGTCAATTATATGGCCTTGTGAAATAGTTGCTTCAAGCGCCGTGGTACACTGTGGCGCGGCGCGGCGCGGCAGGCGAGCAGTCAGCGCAAAACGCGCATTGGCGCCTACAAACCTAACAGGGATACTTCACGCATTGCGCAATGCGTGAAGTATCCCTGTTAGGTTTGTAGGCACAAGTGCGCCGCCGCTCCGCTTTGTGTTAGGTTCTAATATTTAATCTCGTGGAGTCAGCGTTTTTCAACTCATGACTTTGAAATTCTTGCACACTCTGTATGGATTATTCTCATTTTAATTGATGAAATAAAATATGTAGTAAAGGGAAATATAATGTGCGTTTCGTAAATATCAAGGTGATTCCCGTACGAACTTAAGGATTTACAAAGCACACGAATTTCAATTTCGGCGAAAAAGCAACAGGCAGGCCATAAAGTGTAAAGCCCGGCGTTAGGAACTATAGCCTGGCTGTATAATTTTTTCCTATGGTGTTTTGAAACGCAGCTCCTATTGCCAATTTTTACCAGGGTACCTGTTGAATAAACCGATGAGATTACTGATAAAACTTGTTCGTGCATCTTTCCTTTCCAAAAACACTTTTGATTTTTGTTCCAATGTGGATGTTCAAGATTTCATTCTACTTGTGTGATTAAATTCTGAAAACATATAATTTGGATCCAAAGCGTCTAAATTGGCAAATTTTTTCCACAAAACCGTCTGAGATTGTTTTTTCATTTATTCCTAAGACCAGAATAAAAACGCACAGCATTTTTCTATTTAAAAAATGAATTAAAAATTGTCTGAAACGGCGCCAATTGGGTTACAAGTTTTTCGAATTTACCTATTGAATATTCAGTATATACCAAGGACATATTACGCTCCATACAAAAGTTTCGCTCAAAATACACAAATTTAAGTTTGGCGATCATACATCGTTCCTAATTGTTTCTGATAATAACATTGGATCATTCTCTATACATACATAGAAGCCGCTTAGAGCGCTTTGGCGCTCTGCGACTCCCAGCCACGAAAATCCCCTCTCCTCCCAGAGCCCCTGAAGGAGTTGGCACTCCTCCCTTTCCCTCTAAAACTCATTGTCACCCAATGAAAGAGAGGGGGGGGGGGTTATTCTCTATTATACGATAAAACCTTGAAGTTGTGACGTAAGAAAAAACATTATTAAAAGGAAACATCTGATAAACTTTACTTTTGCAGCAGTAAGATGCATTTTCCAGCTCTGATAATCTTTGCTTCGAAACTATTCTTTTCAAAGTCCTGTTTTCAAAGTCTTAGTTAAATAAACTTTTGATATTTGTGTTATTTTTTTTATTTCATTGTTGATATTACAGTCAAAAGTTTTTGATTTGGCTTTGTTAGTAATTTTTTTTATAATTTTTATATTATTTCAAAGATTTGCTGTTCTCAATGTTCTTGATTTTCAAGTTTGTGTAATATAAAAATTTATGTAATGTTATGTAATTGTACATATAATTATTAATGTTAACACATACCACCATCAATTGTTTATTTTATTTCCCTACGTGCATATTGAGTGCACGTATCATTGTTATTGTCAATCCATACATTTTCTGATCATTTGTCAGTTTTTAATTGAACTTGACTGAGTAGAACTAGATTTTGTGGATTTGAACTGTGTGATTTTAACCAAAAACTTTCGCTACAGTACATAATAGAGACGATTTAAAAATTTAAAATTTACTCTTAATAATGATATTTAGAGGGCTTTGGTATGATACGCAGTTCCTGCAATTTTCGCCTGAAAACCTAATTTCTTATATTTTGAAGAGTTTAAGGAAATTTTGGGTCCTCCTTTAACCTCAACTGACTTCATTTTCAAAAGCTTAGAGAGAGCTTGCTGAGAACAAAAGCATACCATGGCGAAAGAAATTGGATTTTGTTTCGTCTGGATACACATTAATGAAAAATTCAGCAAGTTCAGTTTTGTCGGTAAATATTTTAGATATTATTTCAGGGCCCCCTGGATTTTTTCAGCTAAAAGATTTCCATCAATGCTACTCAAAAGCTTTGAATAAGCTGAATTAATTAAGAAAGGCCTGTTACCGCGCTAGTGTAAAACTCCTACAGAATCCACAAAACTGTGTCCTCTCTTTCAAGAAATATTTTACCTGACGAGGCCTTGAATCGTTGATATTTGTCAAAACTTATGTTTACAGAAGGAAATCTATGAAACAGTTTGCCGTCTAAGTTGCAAAAGGCAGCTATATTTATTTTCGAAGTATGTTTATTGATCAGTTTATTACGTATTTTTAACTTCTATAATTAGTTTATATTTTTTGTACAGATGGGTCATTTGTATTGATGTATAAGTGGAATAATAGCTCAATTTAATTTTTCTGTGAGTCGGAATGCGTATGCGATGTTTGAATGTAGATGTGCAAGCATATTCGTTTCAACAAAAAGAAAAATATAATTTCGCATCTACAACAGAATAGGACAATGATTCCGACAAATTTATTGGGGCAGTCGTCTCGATGTATGTTATGACTAATCTCATAATATGGATAGACTGATTCCATCATTTATTTATTAAGAAACTAACATCCTCAGGTTTGTCCTCCGAAAAGAATGAAAAAATAAAACTCTTCCATAGAATTGTCTCTTTAAGCCGGATGTATTCATTATGTTTATAAAAGACTCTTTCGTCGTTTTGCGGTCAACTTTCTGGAGGGTACAGAGAACATTTTTCTGTCCGTTGCATATTCTCGTGCCATAAAGTTCCCTTTAACTCAAAAGTTTAAAAACAAAAACTGTGCCCACGTGCTTTACAGCATTTTGAACTAATTACATTTTTCAAGAATTATTTATGGAGGGTTTGCAAAAATTATTTGCAACAATTACATTGGCATTTTCGATTCCAAAAATGTGCATTCACTATGTCCGGTTCTAAACGAATATCCGACACATCACAGGGTCACGTCGTTTATTCACTCAAAATTGAGTGTCCTTTGAGCTGATTAGCATTTTTTGTGTGCGAACAGCTTTTACAATCATCAAATATAGCGTGTATTTCAAAAAGAGACAAAAATGTATTCTAATTTGAAAATATTTTTGGAAAGCATTTAAATTATAATCGAATTTCCTTTCTAAAACTTAAGTTATTCATTTTTTGCCATGCGTTGAAAGCAAAAAAATTAGAAAAATACATAAAAAGGAGAAAATCTCTGACCCATTATATAAGACGTTTGATTTTATACAATCTTTTGTACATTTTAGGCATGAAAATCTATTAAATTTGATCTTGAATTGTGAAATGCCTCTTTTTTGTCTCTCATACGTGATCGGAACGTTCATTAAAAATAACCATTAACGGTTATTTTGAATGATTAACCATTTATGGATTAACCATTTATGGTAGATGTAAAATTGCACTTTAAACAGTTTGGATTTGAAAAATTGGTGTACATTTTTGTGATTCTGTGCTCGGATCGAATAATAAATGAAATGTAACATTCCATACTTTTGTAATATATTAACTGTACATTCATAGATTCCTAATTGTATACATTACATTTAAAGTAAAAAAATCATTTTTGCTGGAACTTATTTGTTTATCAACTCGCTGCATTTTAAAGTCCATCGTAATGAAGAGCAGCTAGTACCCAAACTTATTTCCAAACAATATGTTCATAAAAGTTGCTTTGATAACTGTACCAGCTCATTTTTCCGATGATGCATTCAAAGCAGACTATCGGAGGGATTTCAGTCAATTTACATAGATAAGCAGATAAAAAAGTGGGGTTTTTATATTTGTTGCTAATACTTTTGAGCCCATTTTTTAGGGGAGAATATTAAGCACAATAATCCCATCACATCCTCTTGATTTTTCTATCAATCTCATTCATATGAAAACTAGAAATATGTGGATACTTTTCAAGTTATTGACTTCGACATTTATCAATGGTTACGTAAATGAAATAGCACATTTGGCTTAAAAGAAAAATAAATAAGAACAAGCAAGAAAGCTCTATCACATAGGTACTAGAGAAGCACTCCGCAGCTTAATTTTTTTTTAGTGAAAAAGTATCAAATTTTATGTCGTTTTATGTATTTTTTTTAAGTCATAAAGGGAAAAATGCGATACTCAAAGCACAAAGAACAGGATTGAAATAAAATGACGTGGCTCGAAATCTTCATCCATGGTAACGGTGACGCAACATTCAGCTGTGTCATGTGGAGGCGAATTTTAACAGGCCCAGAAATAATCATCACCGGTGGCAAAAAGTTCGGATGGAAAGAACTCAATACAATTGGACTTTCAGACATAATAATAAAATAACTATATACTTCTCAGCAAAGAAAAATTTGAGAATGTTACTTATTTCATCCGCTGATTTATAGTTAATGACGTCAAAAGGGGTAATATTAGATAGAAAAAAGAAAATTCTGAGAATCTCGCCGATAGGCGAACGCTTCTTGTTTGCGTTTTGCCACCAGACTTCTTCTATACCACCGTGCTAAGGGAAAAGACCGTATAAACATTCGAGAGTTACCAAATTTCCTTTGATAAAACATGCATGTACGCCGACATTCATGCATACTTTTCCTTGAAATTTTCAGATATTTTAGATTAAATTACGTACCAAATCGTCGGAAAATTTCGGGGGAAAATATTCACAATTTTCCTACTTAAGTCGGTTTTTATCGAGGAAAGCTTGGCCCCGTCTGATGGCTCATATGACGTTTTTCCTTAGCACGGCAGTATAGTAGAGCGCTCGAGCGATTAAATGGCTCACCAACTCAACAAAAAATGGACGTATTTTTGCCAAACGGAACTATGTGCATTAAGCCATGATCCCCGAAACCCATAAGAATACGTGCATAACAAGGCTCACGTCATAATGCACATAGTTTCGTTTGGCAGAAATACGTCCACTTTTCGTAGAGTTGGTGAGCCATTCAATTGCTCGAGCGCTTTACGATAGAAAAAGTATGGTGGCAAAAACGCAAACAAGAAGCGTCTATCGGCTGAGGCCATTTTTTTTTTTTTTTTTTTTTTTTTTTTTTGTTTAAACGGAAGTGAAAATCTGCTTTCTCCCGCACTGGATTGAGGGGGAACCGAAGTGCCCCCAGATCCGGCGAGCCCCGGGGGGGTTTTCCAGGCCCACTCCCAGGTACCAGATACCAATCGCGGCCCGGTCCGAGTGGAACGTCCCCGGGCATCGCTGTTCGGGGACCTCGGTCCGGGAGTGTGAATGGTTATGTGGGTTTGGCCTATGACAGTAGGCCCGCCAAACACTAACGACACTCCCCTTGAGATGCATCCGCACTACGCATCCCCTTTTGTCCGAGTTTAATTCCCACCCAACGGTCAGCCTACGGCCATTACCTCGTCAGGCGAGAGGGCCCCCCGCAACAGTGTCCAGCCGGACCCCACCCTCATAGGAGCACCCCGTTGCCTCCGGAGTACCTAACCCCCGCCAGGAGGGATTTAAACCTCCCAGCAGCTCTGAGGATGGGAATCCGTACCCCGAGGGGTCCGTCAGCACTGGAGCCTCTGAAGCGGAAAGGTTACCTCCCGTGGATGTGTGGGGGATTCCAGGTGGCACCCGGCCAGGACTCCAAGGAGTCCTGTGTTACGCCGGCGCTCCGAGTCCTACCCACTGCACCCATGGGACTCAGACTTCGCAGCGCCCCTCCCTACGAGTAGCGAGCGACGCGGCCGGCCAACCCCATCCGAAGCACTAGTCAACTTTGACTTGCTCCTCCGGTCCGGCCCGCTTTCAGCCCCCGCCAACCACCAGGGCCGGATGCGCGGACTCAAGCTCCGCATTCCGGGATCCTGGGGGGTGGCTGAGGCCATAAAAGAAAGTCTGATGAAATCCATCATGACTGGAAAGACTCATATAATGCGATGTTTGGATGAAATCCGTAATGGTAAATAAACTTGAAGATTATCGAAAACATTGAGCTTTGATTAGAAACTGATGCGAGCTCAGGAAAGGTTCACGCACAGTGGATCGAGTCAATAGGAGAGGTCGGACAAAATTTGGAAACTTTAAACGCCTGTGACTTATAGCTCATACAAAACTTTAAGGTTTTAAAAGTGGCTCCATTGGTTTCCCCGAGAAATTTTCGTCTGGGAGCACCCCTAAAAATGTAAAATGGGACGAATGAAACATCAAAGGATGCCTGTCATTCTTAATACGTTCAATTTCGTGTGATACTGTGCAACACCTTCTGTTGTGAAATAGTTACTTCAGGCGCCGCCGCACGGCGGGCGGGCGGCCAGCGCGAACCGCGCATTGGCGCCTACAAACCCAAGTGGATACTTCAAGCATTGTGCAATGCGTGAAGTATCCACTTAGGTTTGTAGGGGCCAGTGAGCCTCTCGCGCTGGCAGCACGCCGCTCCGCTCTGCTAGGCTTTAATATTTATACTCGCATAGTCAGCGTTTTTTTTTAACTCATGATTTTGAAATGTTTGCACACTCTGCATTGATTATTCTCATTTGAATCGATGGGGAAAAAATATGTATCAATTTATCAAAGGAGAATAATAATATAATGTGTGTGTTTTAAATATTGGTGGATCCATGTCAAATTTAATGATTTCCAAAGCACCTTAATTTTTTCTTTTACATTTTGTGCTTTTATTGTACTGCAGCGAGGTGTACGCGCAACCAAACGCTCAAAATTTGACGTATTTGACTCTAAAAGATCGATGTACAAATGAGTTAAAACTAAAGATTGCGTGCTTCTCGGTTTTTTCACCTTTTTTATTCATTTTTGCAGTTTCTGTCGGCACAACTGAGGCTGACTATTGACTATTGAGGCTGGCTATTTGACTCTAAAAGATCGATGTGCAAATGAGTTAAAACTAAAGATTGCGTGCTTCTCGGTTCTTTCTCCTCTTTTATTCATTTTTGCAGTTTCTGTCGGCACAACTGAGGCTCATTGAGATTAGTGCCGCTTGGAAAAGGTTACATTTGTCCAGGTACTTCTGCGATACCCTATATTTTATTGTGATCCTCTTTTGATCTTATGGGATAAAGTAACCAGGATAACTCAAAAAAGGCTCGTCCAAAACTTCTAAGTGCACAAGTGATAAAAAAAAGTGAGTACCTCTCCGACCAAACAGCATGTACTAATGGCAACGTCGCTAAGATTTTACAACTTTTCCCTTTTTATACAAGTAAACGAAATCCCCCACATTGCAAATTTCTTTGTCATATTATTCAGAAAAGAGGAGAGATTATTTGAGGCAAATTTCAGAACGGATCTTATGGCTGTCTACCAATTAAACAGTTGAATGTTTACACAATCTCAGCAACGTTGACATGGGTTTATGTTGTTTGGTCGGAAAAGACCTCATCTATCATTCGGATGTTTTGAACGAACACAGAAGGTAACGTACATGAATGCGCACGCACTTTATACTATTCGTGTGCACAATGGCATTCTGACGTCAAAGGGACGGAATATCTCAATTTCTCCTCATCATACACAAGTTTCCCACAATCCCGGATTCACCTCCAGAAAGAAACACATTGTTTGAGAGCATTACTCGCCCTAAGAAAACTGACGTTGACGGTGGAAAAAACCGTCATTTTTTCAAAACTTAGCTCCAAAACCACAAACTTTCGGAAGAGAAAAACTCATATCATCTAATGAGTCTGTGGGATGATTTTGCTCCCCGGTTTTATGAACCGTCAATTGGATGCCATCTTGCAATCGTAATATATCTACGCATCTGACCTTTTTTTAAAAATAAAAAAGTCCATCTATTTCAAGCAAGGCTTAATTTGTGAACTTTTTTCATCCGACTTTGATACGTTAGTCTCAGCTTTTGTGCATTTTTTAAATCTCATTTTCCCTATCCCCGTTTGACAATGAGGTTGTAAGGAACCCGATACGTCCCGGTCCTATAAACAAATTAGTTTTTGGCCTTGAATACCCATATTTCGCGTGTTTTGTTCTTTAATCCTTGTCATATTTGTGCAATTGCATGTGTTCTTTTCATTTCTATGATAAACACACTTCGACAGGTAACATTCCTTTGATTTTCATTCGCTTAAGAATAAAATTGTTTTATTTTAATAAACGGTCATTTAATGCTTTTTACTGATGCCAAACCTGAACAACCTGAATTTTTTCCTAGATGAGGTCTCGATGAAAATAACTATTTTCAAGAACAAAAAGATTTCCCTTTTATTTATTCTCTCCTTGTTGTTCTTATTTCCTCATTTCGTCTCATTTTTCGGTTAAAAAACGAATGCTCACTTTATTCAATAATACGATGAAAGCAAATTGTCATCGCAAATATTTCGAAGAATATCTGGTAGAAATTTGACATTTACATTTACTTCAAAATAAATGAAGGAAACCTTATTTTTGGATACCTCTTTATAAATTGTCATTTTTCAGGCCAAAAACTGACCCCAAACGGTTTACATTTTTTAATTTTATTCTTAAAAAAAAAAAAAAAAAAAAAAAAAAAAAAAAAAAAAACAACAACAACAACAAGAAATAAACAAAATGTATAACTGTAGAGACCTATAATGCTCCCCCTATTTTCCCATCAGCGGGCCTCAACTGGGGCGCGGGCACATTTGTTCACCAAACAATTGATGTTTTTTATCTTAATCTATGTTTGGAGGGAAGTGACCCACAAAGGTTTCTGAAAAATAGCTTTATACATTAAAACCACCTATGGTGAATTCAAACAATTTAATTATTTACATGTATTCACATCTAAATTAGATAATATGTTAAAAATAGAACAAAGTATCAAAATAATACAAAGTTATGAAAATATTTTCCGTTGGTGAACTTCCTAACACTCTGATTAAGGCGGAGGAATCCATCAACTACGAGTGCAAGGTAGTTTGAAGCATGCACCCTGTAAATCGCGTGTATCTTATTACATCATATCACATCTCTTCATTTGTGTGTTTTTTAAAATGTATAGTACTAAAACCCATACACATTTCTCGCGTCAACACCTATGAGTATATCTTACGACTGCTAAAAAATTGTGTATAGATAGTTGTGGCTGGATGTTGGACCGACGGTGATCTTCGAGAGTTGGCACGATTGTTTTTTCTCCATTCAACTTCATTTTAAAGAATGATTAACTGATTGACATGTACTTAATGGGCACGAACCACTGTTGCCAAACTTCAAGAATATTACTGCTGCCTTGAACTTGCTTGAAACATAGTCTGCCAACATCTTAAGAATATTTTGATGTTGGTAGTTCGTAGAGAAACCTAAAATTAGTGAAACTCCGGGATATGATCTGGAACAAAAGACAATCATATTATTTACATATATAGGCCTTGGGCGGGAGCGCGAGGGACCAGCTGAGAAATAGGAGCCGTGACTAGAACCAAGATATGTAAGATTCCTTCAGAAAGTCGATTTGCCGCTACGAGCCCACGACATGGATCATCAGCAGGAGATCTTAATCTTAAAGTTCTAATCTTTATTTCTCAACAAATATGTACACGTTACACAGGGAAAACACGACAAATACATACATACATAGGATTATAACACTTGAATCCTTATGTCCGGGGGAAAGACGTTAAGGGACAGGTGAAGGATGGAGGCGCAGCATTAGTCGTGCGTGCACATAGGAGAAGGTGCGCTGCAGTATACGTGCGAGCACAGGGACAGGGTGCTGCAGTATACGTGCGAGCACAAGGATAGGAAAGCTGCAGTAGACGTGCGAGCCAGGGCTTGTGCAGCAGTAAACGTGCGTGCACGGGGTGGAAAGGATGGGATTGAGAGCTCCGACTAGGGCGCGACGAGGGCAAAGTCGAGAGCGTCTGATTTCACCAGAGAACTGGCCGAACCCCTATCTTTTCAAAACTTAGAAAAAACAAGGGAACGGGCATGTAAATGAGACCCCGAACTCTGGTGGTCAGGGATGAAAAGCTGGAGAGATCCCTCTCGTCGGCGCACAGTCGGTTCCCTGCGCGGGGGCGGAGAAAGTGCGCGGTTGAGGCTTGGACGGTGGAACAAGGGAGAGCCATAGTGGGCTCGAACATTCCCCCCACCAAAAAGAAGGTGAAATCTCTCCTTCTTTTTCGAAACAAAAACCAAGTGAAAAAGAGGATAACTAATTTCAGTTAAATTTTACACATTGGGCACAAGAAAAAACATAAAATAATTAAGAGGCTTACATTAAAGCTCATTCGAGGGGAGAAAATATCTGAATTTGTGAAAAAAAAGTTAACAAACAATTCAGAGCGAACACAGATTAAAATTTACAAACAAAATTAGAGAATTCAACGAATTTACACAAGAATAACAAGGGCTGATTAGCGACGAGCGTAGAGACTGATTGACGAGCTAAGTGAAAGGGCTGACTCGATCAGTTTTCGACATGCTAATTCATTGATGTTTGAGCGGGGGATGATGACCTAATTTTGAGCCGAGGCGAGAGGTCTGGATGGGGTGCACGTGCACTGTAGAAAGCAGTTCCAGTCAGGGGATGCGGGGGTGGACGATGCACTGGCCGCGGCTCGGGTCATTCATCGCTCGAAGTGGCCCAAAACAAAGGAAGAAAGTGACGGGGTGGCCTGGAGGGTTGCGACTCGGCGTGCGGCGCGGCGTGACAGGAAGAAAGTCATAAAACCAGCCGAGGCTGCGCAAGGTTCATCCCTTAGCGGGTATTTTCTCCCGAACGAGACGGATCAGCTGTTCATGCTGAGTTAAAATGGGAACGTTTAACCTACAGAAATAACACTAAAATACTTCTATTTACACACATTTAAACGTAAAATTTACAACAATGAAGAGGCCCAAATCTCAATCGACGGGAAGGCGAAAGAGTTTCACGAGCGGCCGACGCAATGTGTTGCCCGTTGTTTTTACTGACGCGACACGAACAATGCCGTCTTTGCTTGGATGCTTGGCGGCCATCGGCAAATTGGATTTATCGAGTCTACCCCCCACCCTAAGCACTCCTAGGGGATCAATGAAGGGGTTCAAACTTAGAATTTGATTGCTGACCGTTTTTCCGCTGCGTAGTGCTTGAATGTCTTGAGCAAAATTTTGAAGTTGAACCAATTTTAAAAATTGTCAGCATGGAGGAGTCTTCAATTGAAAGTTCTCCTTGAGCAATTTTCGTGGCTGAATTTTTCTTCTTTTGATCAATTTTAGCTCGACAATTAGAGATGAAACGAAAACACCAGGCAATTGAGTTGCGGAGTCGAGTCAGGCTTGAAAAACGGCTTAAAATATCCGTAGTTTGGGTAATAAAGGCTTTTTTGACATTTTTAAGCTCAGGGATAGCCTTTAATTTTATCTTTTCGATTGGAGTAATTTTCCAAGATTCTTCAGGTCCAGAGAGCCAGTTAGGGCATTTCCACCATACAGGATTATTTACGAGGTTTTGCGGCAAAACTGGTCTGGATGCCAGATCGCTGGGATTTTCATCACCTGGTACATGGTACCACAGATCCGGGGACAATTTTTCAGTAATTGAAACCACTCGATTTGCGATGTAAGTAGACAGTTTGTACGGAGGCGAGGTGATCCAACTCAACGTCGTGGTTGAGTCCGTAAGTGTTACAATTTTTTCAACGCGATATTTCGAAGGTTCAAGGGCTTTAAGTGTGCTCGCGAAAGTTTTAGCTAAAAGGTTAGCGCCACTTAGCTCTAGACGAGGCACACTTTGTGGCTTGACAGGAGCCACCTTGGATTTTGCGATTAAAAGATTCACATTAAGTTGTTCGTCATTTTCAGAGCGTACGTAGATCGTGGCACCATATCCTTGCTCAGATCCATATGAAAATCCAATCAATGTGATCAGTTTTGACTTGGATGGGAAAATCCATCTTGGGATTTTCAAATAAGTTAAGAGGTGCAATTGACTCAAAACTTTTGACCACATTTTACCAATATCTGGCGGGGCGGGGTCGTCCCAATCTGCACCGACAATCCATAATTGTTGAATGATTATTTTTGCACATAAAGCTACAGGAGTAATGTAACCTAAGGGATCAAATATTCTTGCGATATCTGAGAGTATGCCTCTTTTCGTGAGTTTGCCACATAAATTCACTTCATTGTAAGAAAATGTGTCAGAAGAAGGATGCCATTTTACGCCTACCACTCCGTGGGTGCTTTCAGCGTCATTGTGAAATTCCAGCGGTATGGCCATATCCCCATTCTCTAAACCTTCCAAAACTTCAGGGTGACTGCTGCTCCATTTTTTCACAGGAAAGCCTCCTTTTTCACAGCACTTAGTGATTTCAACTCGCAGATTCACAGTTTCTTCAACTGTGTCATGACCAGTGAAAATGTCATCGGTGTAAACAGCGTCATCCAACACTTTGCAGGCTTCTGGAAATTCTTGCCTTTCGTTTATTGAATGTTGTTTCATTGTGCGATGCGCTAAATACGGAGCTGGGCCGGTACCATAAGTGACAGTACACAGCTCAAAATCTTTTGGAGGGGAAGTTTCGTCATTTCGCCAAAGTATGTGTTGATATTGCCTATCTTCTGGGCGTATCAAGATTTGGCGGAACATCTTACAAATATCACCAGTAAGGGCAACTCTATGCGTGCGAAATCTGATCAAAAGGTGGACGATATCTGCTTGCAATTTTGGACCGGTGTGCAAATTTTCATTGAGACTGATCCCGTTGCTAGCTTTCATAGAGGCGTCAAAAACGACACGAACGCGCGTCGATAGTGCATTTTCGCGCACCACTGCATGATGCGGAATGTAATAGCGGGCTTCCGTACTGCTGGGGGCTAACTGCATGTGTCCAAGCTGCTCATATTCATTCATAAATTCCTTGTAAGCGTGTTTCAGCTCAGGTTGCTTGTGAAGTTTTCTTTCCACAGATTTCAAACGATTTTCGGCTAATGCGCGTGAATTTGGCAACACCGGATTAGGATTTTTCAGGAGGAGCGGAACCACGTAACGGCCATCAGGTTGGCGATAGTGAAGTTTTTCAAATTGTTGTTCACAAAAGATGTCATCGGGACTCATCACCTGATGTTCCTGTGGCTCCTCTGTTTCCCAAAATTTCTTAAAATCTGCGCTGAGTGGCAGACCATCGATGGACAAAAAGCTTTTCTGCTTTTGCCTTTTCGGTTTTTTCGATGTGCTCACTCGGCCGATAATTATCCAACCATAAATGCTCTGTAGGGCGCAGCCATTGCTCTCTGTCAACTTTCGTTCCCCCGTGAGAATATAGGGAAAAAGATCAGCTCCCAAAATCATGTCAATTTCGCCGACTTGGTCAAAAGCTGGATCCGCGAGTTCAAGCTGACTCCAAAATTTTCGAACTTCGGGCGTGACAGGTTGAGTAGGAATTGAGTTTGTGATTGTAGAGAGAACGGTGGCACGAGCATGGAGTATCGGCTCAGAATTTTGACGAGGTTTCAGCGTGCATTTCACTTCACCGAGAGGTTTTACCGCTTGATTACCGATACCTGAAATTTCAGTGTCGGTTGCATACATTGGTAATTGAAGGCGCTTAACGCACTCATAACTGATGAAACATGACATAGCGCCACTGTCAGCAATTGCTCGCACAGGTTTATATGAGTTATCAGGGCACTTAACGTTGAGAAGCACAGTACCAAGGAGAGAAGTGAAATTTCGAGACGGCAGAGTGTCAAACTCTGAGGAAAGATGCACTTTGATGTTCTCCGGGGGCGAATTAGAATTGGATGCTCCATCGACGTTTTTCCGTTGATTTGAACACAGTAGGCTATGATGCTGTTGTTTGCAACATCGACAGGAATATTCGCTAGCGCAGGCAGCAGTTTCGTGTTTTTTAGACAAGCAGTTGGTACACCTGCGTAATTCGATTACCTTGCTTTTTCGCGCGCTTGGAGAAAGGCGCTTAAATTTATTGCATTTGTACAGGCCGTGATTTCCAGAGCACAATTCACAAGTATTTGTAGACTCAACTATTTCACTGTTGAGAAAAACCTTGTGGGAACTATTGTGCGATTTTGACGGATTTGATGTTAAGTTGGTACCCCTGGAAACTTGTGAATCCTTCGCCTGAGCCTTGTTGCTGGAAGAATCCATGGAAGAGCTTTCGATCTGCAGACACTCTTTTTCGAGAAAGTCGAGAATGCTCTCAAGTTTAGGGTATTTTACATCTGCACCGCGATAGTCATCAAAGCGTTTTCTGAAATAAAACGTCATCTTGGCGGTGATCACAGCTGTCAGCATGGATGAATAATCTTGAAGTTTGTGATCCAATCCTTCAAGTGCTTGCGTATGTTCACGCACTTTCGTGAGGAAGTTCGGAATGTGTTTCAAATCCTTAATTTCTGGCAGTCCCAAAAGTCCATTGTAGTGGTAGTAAATATGACGACGTTCACATTGATAGCGTTGACACAAAAGTTTCCAAGCTACGTCATAATTTGTTTCAGTGATGTCAAGACCTTTGACTAGGTCCCGAGCGCTACCTTCAAGGGAGCTTAAGAGATATTGAAATTTCCTCACTGTGGGCAACTCCTTCTCGTTATGCACGGAAGCTGCAAAGAGATTGTAGAAGGAGCGCCAATCTTCTAATTTACCCGAAAAACGCGGCAAGGGCAATTTCGGGAGTTGGATTCGGCCGCGCGAGGCTCCGCTGGATGCGGAAGCGTCATGGCTCGCTGTCTCGGCGATTTTCGGACAGCACGAGAGATACAGCGTTTCCGCAGAGTGTATCATGCTGTCGAATTTTCCTTGAGTTCTTTTGAACTCAATTTGAGTGTCATCTGGGAGCGAAGCGTTTAAGCTGAGGATTTCCGCCTGAAGCTCATCAAATTGTTCTTGATAAGTTGATAGTCTTTCGTAGAAAATCTTGAATTGACTTGAGTTTTCTGCTGAGAGATCCTTCTCAAAGGTCTTCAAAATCGTTTCCACGCGATTGTAGACGGTGTTTCTTTTCGCTGTAAGAATGCTTGCGGCATTTAAGTTGGAAGGCGCACTTCCAAACTCGTCTTCCAGATTGACGATATCGTCATTGTTTAAACTTTTTCGGTTCCTTTTTGATAATTTAGGCATTTTGGATTTGAGAAATTAATGAACACAAAATGACTAAACTACAAAATCTTGAACTCAAAAAATGTTTAAGCAAATTGAAAATTAGATTGCTGTTATTTCAATCAACAAATCTAAGGACATTAATTTAAAATATGAGACTAGTAACACCTAAGGACTGGTGTCTCAATTATTTTAATAAAGGATCCGGCCCGAGGGACCAAAATGGGCGGGAGCGCGAGGGACCAGCTGAGAAATAGGAGCCGTGACTAGAACCAAGATATGTAAGATTCCTTCAGAAAGTCGATTTGCCGCTACGAGCCCACGACATGGATCATCAGCAGGAGATCTTAATCTTAAAGTTCTAATCTTTATTTCTCAACAAATATGTACACGTTACACAGGGAAAACACGACAAATACATACATACATAGGATTATAACACTTGAATCCTTATGTCCGGGGGAAATACGTTAAGGGACAGGTGAAGGATGGAGGCGCAGCATTAGTCGTGCGTGCACATAGGAGAAGGTGCGCTGCAGTATACGTGCGAGCACAGGGACAGGGTGCTGCAGTATACGTGCGAGCACAAGGATAGGAAAGCTGCAGTAGACGTGCGAGCCAGGGCTTGTGCAGCAGTAAACGTGCGTGCACGGGGTGGAAAGGATGGGATTGAGAGCTCCGACTAGGGCGCGACGAGGGCAAAGTCGAGAGCGTCTGATTTCACCAGAGAACTGGCCGAACCCCTATCTTTTCAAAACTTAGAAAAAACAAGGGAACGGGCATGTAAATGAGACCCCGAACTCTGGTGGTCAGGGATGAAAAGCTGGAGAGATCCCTCTCGTCGGCGCACAGTCGGTTCCCTGCGCGGGGGCGGAGAAAGTGCGCGGTTGAGGCTTGGACGGTGGAACAAGGGAGAGCCACAGTGGGCTCGAACAGGCCTCTTTGTTTCAGTGAGGTGACAGAGATTATATTAAATTTTTAAAACTGGTCTCGCAGCATTTCAATGTGTGGTCAGGTTTTTATCTAAAAATCTAAACTGTTCCACCTTTAACCCTTAAATGTCAAGGCCGAGTCAAATTGACCAGAGACTTGCGCTGTTAGGGGGCGGCAAATTGTGCAATTTTCTTAATTTTAGGTATAAAAAAATCGGATTCAGTAAGAAAAATTATCAATGAGAAAACGGGACAAAATCTCTCTTTCCTGAGAGTATAGTAATTTCTAATTTTATCGTTTTTCGGTGATAAAAGAGACAGCGTCTTTAATTAGTCGAGCTAAGGGAGGAACTAAGACACGCAATTTGGCCTGGAGCTCAGCGCAGAGAGGAATGATGCCGAGGAATTGAGATAAAAATGACAAGCCCTCGGCAAGGAGCGGCAGTCGACATGTAACATATATTAGCGCCCACAAGACTGCACGAATACTTCACCCATTGCGTCAAACACGGTGCGGTCAGGAGCGGTTGGCGTGAAACGCGTAGCGCCTTCTAGACTGCATAAATACTTCACGCATTGCGCAAAACACAGTGCGATCAGCCCGGCGCGGCGAATCAGCGGACGTTAAAAGTATTAAACCACATTTATATGTGGATGGAGGACCTTGTCTAAACAGAGATATGTTTACGGAACTTAACTTTCGCGCAAAGTTCCGTGAAATTTTGCTAGTAGTGTTGAGAGGGCTTTCGCAAAAAATGTGTCCAACACAAGTATACGCGTCTTGTGCACCCCTTACCCTCCGGCACGTTCACTTGATGGTTTTTATTAATGCTTCTAGACGAATAAAAAGGGGGCGGCAAAATACAGGCTCCCAATGGGCGGCAAGTAGGTAAATCCGGCCCTGCCTTTGATCATTATTATTTTTACCACATTCTAATTATTCTCTTCTTTTCTATATGATAAATTGTTCTGCTGACATATTTCTTATTTTATCTAAACTCACAGAAACCACTTACATTTGAGAAGTGCCTCAGATCTACCGGGACGAAAGTAAGAGCTTTCATTTGGAATGACCTATTCAGAGCCAAAGTAAAAGAAAGAAATATTTTTTTATATTTCATTGACTTTTCATGCCAGTTGCCCTCCCCGAGAGTGATTCTTGTGTCGTCATACTGAAACCAGAAATATTTAAATTATGATTCTTCTACTCTGACCGTAAATATAGGAATATTTCAATTTCAAAAAATGATGTTTGATCAAATACAATACTCCTTGAAACAGGAAAAGATTAGTTCCGGTTTTACAAATCTGAATTTTTTCGTTCGCGAGTTGTATCGTCTGAGCCAACGTATGGCTTCACTGCCCCGGCAGTTAACTTTATACATCCTGAAAATGCAAATTTAACTGCGTGGACAGCCAAGTCAGCATCTACGGATTTACAGATACAATTGTGACATCTTGGATTCTAAAAGTACCATTTTATACTTATCACTGTGATAATCTTGTTTTTGAACATTTAGTAGAATAACTTTGAACATATCTCAATTTGAAACGAAATTATATTTTTAAAAAAAAATTGAAAAATTCTAATGTTAATTGGATCATATTTCGCAAAAAGGAACCAGCGCGGTTACAGTGTTTTCAAAATCGCGCAACTTTTTATTTTCTTTTAAAAATGCTTGATATGTGCGCGGTATTATAATTTGTACAATTATTTTCCCTTAAACGTAACAATTTTTTTGTGGGGAGTGCAAACTATTTACGATATTCTGGGAGATTTTAAGATAATTGAGAAGAAGCAACATTTTTACAGCACTTTACACGCTGGTTCTTTTTTGCTGAATGCGATCCAATTGATCATAATGCCAATCAGCACCTTTAATTATTCGAATTAAGAGAGAAACCAAACACGCAATTTGGCCTGGAACGGCGCGACTTAGAGAGAAATGATGACGAGAACTTGAGATGAAAAGGAGAAGCCCTCGGCGCGGCGGTCGGCATGTAACACATATAGCACCTACAAGACTGCACGAATACTTCACGCATTGCATCAAACGCAGTGCGGTAACCGCAGTCAGCGTGAAAAGGATAGCGCCTACAAGAATGCATGAATACTTCACGCATTGCGCCAAAGACAGTGCGGTCAGCGTGAAACGCTTAGCGCCTACAAGACTGTCGGAATACTTCACGCATTGCGCCAAACACAGTGTTGTCTGCGCGGCGCGGCGGCGGAAGTTAAGATCATTAAACTACATGTATGTTTGTTCATTCATAATTATTTCGTTCATTTCTTATGAATAGAAGGCCTTGTCCACACAGAGATAGGTTTACGGAGCTTAACTTTCGCGCAAAGTTCCGTGAACTTTTGCTAGTAGTGTTGAAAGGGCTTTCCCAAAAAATGTGTCCAACACAAGTATACGCGTCTTGTGCACCCCTTACCCTCCGGCACGTTCACTTGATGGTTTTTATTGATGTTTCAAAACGAATGAGAAGGGGCGGCAAAATACAGGCGGCCCATGGGCGGCAAGTAGATAAATCCTGCCCTGCTCAATACATACATATAAGTCGCTTTACAGCACTCCCTCGCGCTCTACGACTCCTAACCTCCACTGCTCTCTTTCAAACCACAAATCTTGGGGGATTGAGCACCCTGCTCAATTATGTTGAAAAAAAAAATGAGTATTATACTTGAACATAGTGAATCGGTAGTGCGCTAAGTAACGGCATTGAAGTATCCTGAACCTACACTGATTTAACCTGAATGAGCATTACTTACAGTATTTTGAAATAAATTCGTGGTTAAACTTAGTAGGCCAAGGTGGCCTGTTGTGCCTACCATCCAGGAGAAATACATCGCTGTTTCACTGATCATTTTCCCCATCGATTCAGTAGTCCTGATAGTCTGAGTAAAAACAATAATAAGAAGAGAAAAAAACTTTATTGGGGGAAAAAATGCGAGGGGGATCAACAGCCAAAAGTAAAGACAATATTCGAATTCTACAAACTGATTGCAGTAGGCCCACAAGTCATTTAGACAGAAAAAGTTGGTGACGTAGCCAACGTGCGGGAAAAATCAGCTTAAATCTGAAAATCTCAATACAGAGGGAAAACGCTCATATAAGTTTTTTTGAAGACGGTCTTTGTGTCACCAAGGGGCTTAAATAGGGGTGTTGTCTGTCACCAACCCTATTTCAGATATATCTGGAGAACGTTCTGAAGGAATGTAAAAGAAAGTGTGCCTGGGTGGGCGTTCCTCAGAATGACCGAGATACACTGTTCACGCTATGCTTTGCTCATGAACAGGTAGTCATAAGTTAAAATCACGATGACGCGGAGTATATGACCCGGAAGTTGGTTGAGGAGTACCGCAAGTGGAGCCTCGAGGTTAGTGTCCGTCAGACGAAAAAGATCCAAGGTGCTCAGTAAAGCATAGCTCTGGAGGATGGTCAACATATAGAAAGTTGAGAACAATACAAATACTTGGGGGTGAAGCTAACTTCTGATGGGAAGTTGGATCAGGCCATTCGGGACCGTAATCTTCAAGGAAGCAATGCCATCGCCATGTTTAATGGGATTCTTTGGGACGGAAGGATTTCCGAGGACAACAAAAAGAGGTTTTATAACTCGGTTGTCAAGCCTAGGTAGAGCCCTAGTAGGTAGGAGAAGACGTCCAGCAAAACGGTGAGTATAGAGGGCACCCGTGAAGAGATGGAGAGATGTCCAGCTTCCGGAGGATCTCTACCATGACAGATTCCTGTGGCGAGTAGGCCTCGCAAAGCGCCCTAGCGCGCCGTAAAAGCGGCTTATACATACATACATTGAGATTTTCAGCTTCAAGCTGATATTTGACGCACGTTGGCTAGGTCACCAACTTTTTCTGTCTAAATATTCAAATTGGCCAATTTCGGTATTATTTACTATACTCTCCTTTTTTACGATTTACGGGTCTATAATAAATCGGTTAGTATAGTTTGAGTATATTCTGTGAACACCCTAGCAAAAGAAATAGCGTGTGGAGTTTTTTCAATTTTTTGAAAAATGCCAATAAAAATATAAAAACATTATTTTCTAGGAGAATTTGACGAATTCATTTGGATTGGATTTAGGAAATAGGAACCAGCGCCAGTGGCGTGGCGTGAATGATCGATTATCGATATCTCGCCATTTGAAGCTATGGTAAAGAATCGATTACTAAGGTGTTCGCTGCGAACACCCTGGTAATCGATCTTTTTTCATAGGTTTGAGTAGCATATCAATCGATATATCGCAAAGCACGCCACGCCACTGACCAGCGCAATAACAGTGTTGTAGAAATGTTGCTTCTTCAGAATTATCTAAGAAATCTCCCAAAACAGCAAATATGTTTTCCTCTCACCGAAAATTTTGTTCATTTGAGAGGAAAATAATCGTGTAAATGTGTACATATATTGAGTATTTTTTAAAGGAAAAAAGAAGTTGCAAGATTTTGAAAACACTGGAATCGCGCTGGTTCCTTTTTGCTAAATGCGATCCAATTGTTCTAACGACACTCTTTGATTGCGAGGCAGCTATGCTCCGATGAGAATATCAGCATAGCCTTTGAGATTAGAATCATAAGTTTTAGTTTAAATACTTACGTATATGGCTGCATACGCCATAATTGTAATTGTGGCTGCGCCTAACACGTAGGCCGCTGTGTAGTACACTGCAAAAATCTCTCCAGTTAGCTTCGCATGACTGTGAAAAGAAAAGGTCCATTTAATTTAAAATAGTCAATTCAATAGATAAGGGGAAAATTTTAGTTTATATATTGAATCTCAAAGTTTTTCGATTCAGATGACGAAGTTTTTGGTCCCAAAAACCAAGTCTTGGCTCAGTTCATCGAGCTTTGATTCCGAGGACCAAAAACTACGTTTACCCGAACCAAAAAAAAAAAAAAAAAAAAAAAAAAAAAAAAAAAAAAAAAAAAAAAAAAACTTTGGTGATACATTATGGATCAATGTATTACAACTTCGTGTGAATATACACCGCGCCACAGGTAGATGAAGACACAAAATCTCAATTCTCAAATTCTCCCATGAGAGAGAAGAGAGAGAATGCCGAGAGAGAAAGAAAGATAATTAGAGAATGTACTCGTATCGTAGCACGTAGCGCCTCAAACTATAAAAAGATATTATAACAAACAGCGGTATTTTCCACTTATGCACTGGGAACGCACTATAGCTGTTCCTCATAGATATTTGAATGAGAATTATTTTACAAATATTTAAGTATCATCTATCATTGAATCTTGCATAAACGGACACAATGGACCACTAGACAAGGTACGAATTTCAGCATTCTGATACTTGTTTCTTCATCAAAATTTCACGTAAAACACGATGCGCACAACGAAAATTACCGAAATCAACTCCTTCCGAAGATATTTAATGATTCTTTGTGCGTGAATTGAAACCACCCGCTCATGAAAACTCAATGCTCTACGTGATTCTCAACGCGCGCTAAACGTTATCATGAACGTCTTTGCGATCAAAAATCTGGCAACCTCTTTCTTGACACTTTGGCTCAGCTATGGCAAATTACCAATAGTTTGAACAACACATGGTGGAAAATGAACATTGCTCGATTGAGAAGCTTGCTGAAACCGTTGTAGTGCGCGATTTGACTCACGTAGAGCTTTGAGTTTCTTGTGAGCGGGCAGTTCGAATTCCTCGTAATCAATGTGAAATAAAAACGTTAATATCTTCTTTAGGAGTTGATTTCAGTAATTTTCGTTGCGCGAATCGTGTTCTACGTGAAATTCTGGCTAAGTTACATGTTTCAGAATGCTTAAATTCGTACCTTGTCTAGTGGTCCATAGTCGTTATGTTGAAGTTTGGCCTAATGTACCGTGAAGCAGCACGGGTGCCATTTCAGGTTCTTTTTCCCGAAGCAGAATTTGCAGATGCTCCGAGGACCGAGACACGACAGTCTGTTTCTCGAATTGACGACTGTTAGCGCCAACTGCATGATATGTGGCCCACTTCGAAGACTGAAGGCGAAACAAGCATTTGCATAACTACCTTTCCGTATCAGTGATGATTTATCTAATTATTAGGTTAGAATAGTCCACCAAACATGTTAACGGAACAGAATCAGTAGATATATGTGTAGGTATGTGTTTTTAGCCGGCAATTTTTCTAAAATTTAGCGTTCCAATATGCAAAAAATAGAACAAGACGTTTCAACACGAACGTGTTGAAGAGCGCGCCGTTCCAAAGGTTAAAATTTCGGCGGTGTAAGTTTGCGATCAATTATCTCGGTGTCTGACGTAGCTGACTCCCCGTCATATTTTATTTTTCAATGGAAACTATTTGACGGCAATTTTTAATTGGAATATGATAATGCCGGGAGAGCAAATATTAATACGCCTCATCTCAGCTGAGTTCATTCGGACTTTTTTCATAACCTCCCGTGTGTCCTTATTAAAAACATGCCCTGTTATGACATAATCAAAATACTCATGTTTTAATTTCAAATGTCCCTACCTTTAACGTTTAATATTATTGTATGTAACTGTTAATAAACAGTTGTGTAATTGTGAATTGTTTGAAGAGCGGGATCTTCAGATCACAGAATGAACAAAAAATTTAAGAATGTAACAGGTGAAGGTGACAAAAAATAAACTTAAAATCACAACCGTTGGCGCCATTGAGGAAATGGCACCTGGTCTCATGAGTCAGATTTGCAAGTCATAAGGTACATTGCACCGGTGGGAGGGGGGGGGGGGGGGGAGGCAACGCAAAAAAGCGTCAAAACAAAAAATATCCAAGAAAATAGTTACCCTCTCAATGTTTGCCAATCTTGAATCACTCGTTTCAAATGACTACAATTTCCATCGAAATCATCGCTGAATCTAGTATTATTGAACATTCCCAGGTCGAAGATAGTTTTAGGTTTCCACCCTACTTGAAAAAAAATAACCGTATTTATTTTAAAAATATGTCAAGTAAGAATACGCAACTCATGCATTATATTCAACTGACTAAGTTTAAGAAAAGCGAGAAAATGTTAAATTAGCAGTCACACCCGTATTTTTGCCGCTATTGAAGGTCAGGTTATGGTTTTGTTTCGGTTGTTTTATCGCTAAAGCTTTAATTGCTTTTAGTCATTTGATTTTATAAAAATATTTAGTTTCACAAAACTTTCCCAATAATTTAGTTCCATTATTTTAATTCTCTGCAAATTGTTAGGGTAGAGCAGAATTTAAAAATATTTGTATTGGGACTACTCTTGGTGTTAAAAAGAGCTTTTCGTCTTTATTATAGCCTTGAGGATTGCCGAGATATTCAACTGATTCTGCACCCATCTCCTCTCTCTGCGGAGGTGCTGAGGTCCACTCCACATGGATGATGCTGCAGCCACACTATTTTTCAGAGAGAACGAAGACGAAGGTTCAAAAATTTCAGTTCAGTCAAAAAATTTTAGCTCTAATGAGGGAAGAGCGTCGAGTCATGGTGTTCACTGGCGGAGGTGATCTACTAATGAGGTCTAAAAAGACCCAAAACGATACAGATCTCGATACGAACGACCGCAATTTAATATTCAAATGCAAGCTGCCTGAGCTGAACACTCTCCTCCTACAGTCCTTATTGGACTGGTACTCATTAGAGCTCAATTTTTTTTACCCTGATTGAAATTTGTGAACTTTTTGGCCCTATTTTCCCCTCAATTGGTGCCCACTATACCCACTTTTCGCAGCATCGCCATGGTTCGTATGCAAAAATTTAATTTAGCTCCAAAAAAAAAATTGATGGCTCCTAATAATTGAGCTTTCCGGCCAAGGTGGCTCCTAAAATTTTAGGGGGAAGGCAGAAAACTGGATTACTGTTTTACCATCTTGCCGTTCTCGAAATAAACCAATCAACTTAAAAGTGCTCATACCTTTTTCTGACGTTTTAAAAAGCGACTCTTGAGTTTGAGACGAGTGACCGCGCCCATCATTTTCCAGGTATTGATTCAGCGTCTCGAACTCGGCGCGAATGCTCAGAATAGTGTGTATGTACAGGACGCCCATGGTGGCGAACACAAAGGAAAGGTACCAAATTATAACAGTCTCGAAGAGGAGAACGAACCAAAAGACTCTCCGCGATGAGGTGACGTCGATCGGGTACCACATCGGGATGACGATGAACCAATCATCGAAGTCTAAGCCGAACCTGAGGATCGGTGAGACGATCCCATTGAATATGCCGAGGCTGTACATGAACACCAGCATACAGACCAGAAACGAGTCCGTTATTTTGTTTTTGTACAGCATGAATCCCTTGACCCGGTCTCCGTAGCAGTAGAGATCACGGTCTGATATATTATGCAAACATACGATGTACCTAAAAAATGGGGATTTTTTATGGCACTTTTTGCTAAATTTGAATTTTTAATTCTATTCCATCCTATTCAATTTATTGTTTTTGTTTTTTTGTTAAATTAAATTGTGATAAGATCCACACCTAAATTTTAGTTAAGTAGTATTGGTGTCATTAAGGTATGTTTTGGGGACCTTGTGGCTCCGTATATCTTTGTATACTACGTAATGTAACGTAACGTACGAAATGTAAACTACGAAAGGATAGGAGGGAATAGTTCGTAAGGGAAAAAGATTTTTAAGAAGATTAGATTAGAATTAGAATTAGATTAGAATTAGAATTAGATTAGAATTTAAGATTAGATTTAGATTTTTAAGATACAGCTATGAATGTCAAAAGTTTCCTCTCCAGTGGTTTGTTTTTGTACAGCATAAATCCCTTGACTCGGTCTCCGTAGTAGTAGAGATTAGGGTCTGATATATTATGCAAACATACGATGTACCTAAAAAATGGGGGTTTTTTATGACATTTTTTGCTAAATTTGAATTTTTAATTCTATTCCGTCCTATTCAATTTATTGTTTTTGTTTTTTTGTTAGATTAAATTGTGATAAGATCCAGACCCAAATTTTAGTTAAGCAGTATTGGTGTCATTAAGGTGATTCGATGGACGCCATATTTCGTGTCAGAACGGCATGCGATATATCGCATCAACTGGTTCCATTTTTTCAGCTACTCGTCATTTTCCTCCAATTTTGAGATCGAAATTCTGTTGTCGGGAGACTAAAGCACTCACTCACCAATTTTAACAAAGAAATTCAACGTAATAAAGGCGTGGTTTTTCCAGAGAGAAAACATCGCATTCGATACTGATATCAAAACTGCACTCGAATGCGATATTTTCTCTCCAAAAAAACCGAGACTTTAGGGATCATAAGTCTTTGGACTCAAGCCTGTTTCACAGAAACCGATTCAATTATGGTCATACCCACCTTAATATCAAAATCACAGAATTTTCTTTTCCGTGTTATGCGTATTTCTGGCAGCGTCAAATGATTACAATCGCTTGGATGGATCTATTTACGAATTGATTCTGTTGAATTTTACCGATAGTTTTTTGCCTCTTAACAGATACTATTCGAAAGGCATTTGTCAATGAAATGTGAACTACCTAAGAATAGGAGGGAAGAATTTGTAAGGGCAAAAGATTTTTAAGATACAGCTATGAATGACGAAAGTTTCTTCTCCAGTGGCGAGGCGTGAATGATCAATTATCGATATTTCCCCATTTGAAACTATGGTAAAGAATCGATTATTAAGGTGTTCATTGCGAACACACGGTCTATCGATCATTTTCCATAGGTTTAAATGGCAAATCAATCGATGTATCGCAAAGCACGCCACGCCACTCTTCCTCTCGGTGCAGCTTTCACGCCCAATTCTCCGAAATCGACATTCCAAAAGCGCAAACGGAGCGATTTGTGCTTATGTTCTGTCTTGTTGGGGGACTATTACGTAAAGTTGATAAACCGATCGATATATCGCATTAATGGGACGTATCGCAAAGTTAGGTCACACGTAACTGCGAGGACTACGATTTGATTACGCATCCTTTGGTTGGACCTAAGGTTCGGATGTTGAACTTTTCACACAAATCAGTATCTCCCCAGTGCTCCAGTAAACTCAGAGCCTCTCTGATAGTATGAAATTTGAAAAAAAGTTATACCAATAAAATCGTTGTGTTTGTGATCGTCGATGATTATAGGCATCGTAGACAGCGAAAACTGCGGAACGGGAGTGTCTCGTGGAGGTGCGTTACAAAAAAGTGCAATGCAACAGTAAAAACTGATGCCTGTTCTTTTCATTTTTACTTTAATTTTGATTTCTTTCATTTGCGCTACGTTCGATGTATCGAAACTCATGCCTAATCATTCGATACTCATTTGAGCTTTTGCGCGATAGAAAATTTACGCTCATGGGCTTATCACAGTTGCGCTTTTGAGCTATCGATTCCGGAAATTGCGCCTATGGCGTCGCTGGGGTCAGGCCCGCCACATCCCATCTCGGGCCCTGGTACCAATTTTCTGGCCCGGGCCCCTAGCACGGGGGGGGGGGGGGGG
>NW_017547181.1:4154486-4186007 GCF_001854935.1 Bemisia tabaci
TTTCGTACGTCTATGGCAAGGGAGTTAAGCCATTGAAGTCGAGGATGCCCAGAAAGGAGCCTCTTAGCATCCGACAACGGAAGAAAATGAAACACAGTTACTAAAAATATCATTCTACATATACTCAAAATCTTGAAAATCTCTAAAAAAGTAAGAAAAATTTTATAGTGCCCTAGCGTGTTTTTGAAACTTTATTGACCTTTTGCGGAATTTTTAGGGTAATTTTTTCACTTTTCCCTACGAGACAAGGGTTACACATGAATTCGTAGTGGTTTGGTACCTACGTCACGGGCCCCTCCAGGGCCCGGGCCCCGGTACCAAGGACCCAGTATCCCCCCCCCCTTATGGCGGGCCTGGCTGGGGTCGTTACTCTTCCTGATTGTGGTCAAATTTTTTTTTGGAAATTGGAAAACAACAAAACGCTTACCTGAACTGGCGTACAAGAAAAATGTACTGCACGACGAAATTGCCGAAGAATAGCCAGCCGAAATTCAAAGTAAGAATTACCTTCTGCAAACTAATCGGTGACGAGCATAGATGACTCACCATTCCGCACATTTCCAAGCTCAGTAAAATCAGGATGGGAACTACCATTGTCGTGTGAAACATGCGAATCATCTTGCTCGCACGTTCACCGGTGTCGAGAGTTCTGCTCAATCCTGTTCCACCTCGTAAATGAAAGTAGACGATTTTTTCTTGCCACGTGGTTCTACTGAGTGATTCGCTCATTGGACCTGATGCAAAGGGAGTTGAAGTTCGAGCACCTGAACGGGGAGGGTAAGAAAATAAAGACGGAAATTGGTATGAATAATTTAATTTTTAAAATAAGACGGAAGTTGGTGTGAATTATTTAATTATCAAAATGATAAGAATTAGTATGAGATAATTTTTAGTTTTAGGTATAAATTAAGAACATTGTAATCAACAGCCATGGAAGAGGCTACTTGTAAATTTGTTTCGAACAATAATGTAGGCATAAATATTTATGTACTTACATCAATAAAAGTTTCCCCACAAAGCTTCGAACGGCTGGAACAAGACTGGGTATTCATTCCACTATGCCGTGATGAAAATGCAGACTAAAACATCTATAGTTATCTAGCTGCTAAATAATTTACTGTGAAAGGACTACTCTTGCTAGTAGCTGTCATTGATACTCCCATGAGAGGGAGGTTGAAAAAAATAGCTTGCTAAAGAGAGACCGTAGTATTGATCAATTGGAAAAGCGAAACCTCCCCGTGTAAAATTACGTAGGCGGGCGCTTACGAAAGAATTTTTCATGAGGCTGTTAGTGAATTTTAAACCAGCTCTTACAATTAAAAAGGGTACTAACTTACGGAACAAACAATTAAAAGCTCAATTAATATAAAAAAAGATGAACAAGCACGAAGAGTTTGCTTTCAGAAATGACACGTGAACGTTTAAAGTATAGTTTAGGTTGGTGTTGGTGTGCTCCTTAATTAGTTCATATACATAAGAGCGAAAACAATCTGAATTTCACATTTATTTCTCTCGACGAGACTTGTTCATTCACTTAAAATCGCGTGCAATGTTGGCCAGGCAATGTATCGATTAATTCCGCTTCCGTGTGAAACGATGAATATCGACTTTCAAACTGCCAGACCACGTATCTCGGTTTGCAACGTTGCAGTTTTCCTGTCATACTTGATTTTCTAAAAGAGATACTCTAAGTTCATTCTTGGAAACTTCCTTGATTGTTCCTCTCTATGCGAAGAAAACTCTGTGAAAACTTCAAGGAATTGTATGAATTTGTTTTCATTCAAAAAAAGTAAAATTGATTGCGGAGATTTTTAAACATCACAAACGAGATGCTTGGGCTGATACTCTCAACGTCGATACGTTTTGCATGAGACTCTAGCTCCGTCAAGGTAATGGAGATGTTGCAAGTGTGAGGAATTTGCGATTTGACTAATGATTCTTATGTAAAAGTTCGTGAGAAGCACGATGGTGCCACTGTTTTTTTCTGAGATCAACTCTCAAGCTCAAAAAAAGCTTTCAAGTTGAGGCCAAAATGGAGGGGATATCCCACGCTATCCTGAGAGGCCAACTGTACATCAAGACAAACTCAAATAGATGCTGCACGTCAGCACAGGTCCTTAGCACGACAGCGTTGGAAAACGGACCTAAAAAAAAACAAAATCGCGACGCAGAACCGAAAATAAAATGCTTTCAAGGCAAAGCTCGGAAAATCGCAGACAAACCGGCGGACAGAATCAAAAAAGTATCACTCTAATTGAATAGCCGCATTAGTTCAGATGAATCATGTAGGATTCGCACTTGTAATGAATTGTACGTGGTGGCTAAGTGCGTTACGCACCGTGAAAGGTGTCAGCGGAAGAGGTCACGCACGGCATGTTACATGAAAAAATCCTTGAGAAAGGGATTCACTCTGATTAAAAAGGGTGGATTTTTTTGAAGACTCTCCATTTCAGCTCTTTGTAGAGCTTGAAGCAGTTTGACGATGATAGACAAAATTGTTCAGTTTTTCTTGTTGCTTCTTATCGTAAACGTATGTTTTTTCGGGCCAACAGTGCTGTCGGCGCGTGAAAGAGGTATGTGAACCGTAAATTATGTTCACTATACAACAATAATGCGTCCCGGAATGTACTTGGCAAGCGCGCGGAATAGAAACTATTAATTTAGATTGTATTTTGCGGTAAGGAACTACTGTTTATGGCACATGTCGATGTGTATTGTTTCTAAAATGAGTTAAATACGACGGATCCTCAAAGCAAAATGTAAATACTCCGGCTGTTTAATTAACGCAACATATTTGCGGCATCAATAAATCTACTTTCGGAGCATTCATATCAACATTCCAAAACTGTCGCGCAAATAGCCTCCCAAAATTTGGCCCCTTTTGTCATGGGAACGGAGTTCCCCATGATATTACAATCGTTCCGTTGCTTTCGCTATGGGATTCCCTATACCTCTGCGACCTTGAGCGTTTCGCCCAGTCTCCGATTTTTGGTTGATTTTCCGATGTATCAAAAACCGTTGTATTTTTTAGCCAATCATGTCTCTACGTCAAGTTGTGTTGATTTCTAAAATTCGCTTTCAGCGAGGTTTTTTCCACCTTGAGATGTCGTGTCTGACGGGTAAATCTGCGCAGAACCACGAAGTTCCGTTTTTGGGCAAATTCTTTTTTTTGGGAGGTTCTGATTGGTTATTTTTCGCCATCAGTTTTCTGTTCGTTGGTGCAAAAGATCGCCTACCTCGGTGTTCTTGAGAAGCCGCCATTATCCCACCTCAAATTTGAGAAATAGAAGTAAAGAAATAATAACCATCGTGCAAGGTGGAAAATTGTTCTGGAGGACTCGTTACGGATAAAGAAGTCAAAATCAGAGCTCGATTGATTGATTTAATTCATGGATACGCAAATATTGCCTTAGCTCAACTGCCGCGATCGGAATGCATGCTGGGATGCACCTCGAGACGCATTAAAACAGTGCGAACCATGGCTCCTACAGAAATGCGCATCCCAAAAGCAGTCAAGGTCTCTTGTGATAAGTCCCGCCCATTGCCCGAGTCTTTTGTATGCTATTTTTACTCTTTTACACGTCGCTCTGTTATAGCCTAGTTGGCTAAGCCGCCTCATATTTTTGATTAGGTGCGGGCAATGGGCGATCGGGAGTTCGATACCCAACGATGGGAACTACTTTTTAATGGTTGTATTGAATGTTTTAGACTAATCATCAAAAAATAATTAATAGTAGATGATAAATGTACGAACATTTTCTCGTGAGTTAATATGTTAAACAAAAATACTGGAATATACCTCCTTCATATAATCAGCCACATGTTCCCCCAAATTAATGACGTTATTTTCTTTTTTCAATAAAGTTAATTTGCATTCAACGTTCGTAAGTTAAGCAAAAAGTACCTATTGATACAAATAGAAAGACATGAAAATAGTATGTCTATTACATTCAGTGTACATTTCAGTTGTTTTTTTTATTTATTTTTTGTTTTTTTGTTTTTTCAATAAAACAAATTGACTGGGACTAGAATCATTGTGTCTCTGAAGACAAAAGTTAAGTTTTTTGATTCAGAAATACTAATATATTCATCCTTCATATAATCAGGGAGATGTTGACCCAAATATTGATGTATATTTTCTCTGTTCGCCCAAATTAATGATGGTATTTTCTTTTTTCAATAAAATTAATTTACATTCCACGTTCTTAAAGCAATATTTTCTCCAAAATTCAGCAAAAAATAACAATTTATACCTACGCAAAAAGTAAATAAATAAATAAATAAATAAAGCAATGACATGAAAGTAGTATAGGTAGTACACATCTAACATTTCGGTTACATCTATTTGAATGAAAAAAATGGCAACTTAGGAAGCACATAGGTCACTTATCGACGGTGAAACTACCAAACCACGTATCTCGGTTTGCGACGTCGCAGACTTCCTGTCATACTTTATTTTTTGAATGAAAAGCTACTTAACGTCCAGTCTTGAAAATTTCCGTGATTTTTCCTCTTCGTGCGGAGAAAATTCTGTGAAAATTTCAAGGAATGATATTGATTTGGTCTACTTCAAAAAAATAAAATGTGAGCGGAGATTTTTAAACACCGCAAACGAGATACGTGGTTTGGTAGTTTCACCGTCGTTATGATGCGTATTCGGGCATATGCGTAGAGTAAAAATATCATACTTTACGCCGAAAAAACGAAACTGAAAGTTAAATGCGTTAACTTCCAAAAACCATACATAATCCAACGAAAATAAATAATTGGTAAATAACAGCTTTCTTGTATGCAAAGAAAAAAATTTAAAAATGTTAAAAAAGAGATGTCGACACAAAATTACATAGCCCTTTCAATTCTGAAGATACTACAAACGAACTGTACCTTAAAATTTTCATATATCCCAGAAGCAAAAGTTCCCATGACGAATATTGCTATCTCTAGCGATTGCAAAAACCAACTTGTCTTAGTATCTTTAATTTACGGACATTATTCTGTTTTTTTTTTTTTTTTTTTTTTTTTTTTTTTTTTTTTTTTTTTTTTTTTTTTTTTTAAAAAAATGTCTAAGCTTAGATTTATCTTAACTTGCTTTTTTTTTTACAAGTGTTACCTCCGGGACTGTCCGTGAGGACACGTCATTCAGCACTTAGTGATTTCGTTATTCACAAATCGACCGTTTCTGTGTTACCTACTTTCTTTTACGTATATTACGTACTCCCGATAGTTCACTGTTCGCCGTATTCGCATCTTTGATACCGTTTACAGCATGGAATGGATTTTTTCTGACTTCTCTCGAACTTATCATAAAACCGATCCATATTTTCCACGGTGTTCTGAAAAAAAGCCCCGTTTTTTCCGAAGTATGAACATGGTGGCAACTTAACTTAATTATTCTCCTACCTGTGATAACTCCGAAACCAAATCTTCCTGTAACCTAAATTAGCCTAAACTATTGATATCTATCGAACCACATGTGACGGAACCGCACCTACTGATCTAGTGGAATACGATTTATGATTAAATTCAATGCGCAATGTATTTTAATTTCAACTTAAAATATACATTTTAATTTATGTAGTTGCTTTCATGATCTTTTTCGAGTTTATACAAAAGTTCAAAATTTTCAACCAAATTATTTAATTCTACTATTCATTTTATTTGATTTTCAATTTCAGCCAAAAAAATTAATTTTAATTTGACTCGCCTCTAAATACTGCTACTGCCAACTGTGTCCTACAAAATATCTATTCTAGCATAAGATAGTTACGAATTTAATTAATGTAGGTATTTGAATTGCAACGTTTTTCGCCCTTACAATTTTGATGGTTTTATATTTAAAAATTAGACGTTAATTTGTCTCTTAAATGAAAGGCAAACGAAGAAATGACCGTCTAACTTCTGTCCTCACAGTACTGAAAGAATATCCTGTTATGTGAAGTATTGGAATTATCGCTAAACATCCATAACGACCCGCCTTGCTCATTATTAATCAAAGCCTTTCTATTCGTCGATTTCAATTGATGGACCCGTTGATTTCATTCCGGAACATGTGCGAAGTTGCATTCATCCGGCACTTAGAGCTGACCTTCAATAATGCATTAAGCACGGCTTTTTACGAAGAAAACCAACAAAAGTCCCATTTTAATCTCATTCTCAGTAAAAGCACTTACGAAAAACTTTTTTTCCCCTCGGACTTTCGACAATTTTCAATCGGTAATCAAAAAAGGTGACGTCAGTGAAATGAAGCGAATGGATGAGATTATCGATGGGAACTTGCCCTTTTTATTAATGGAATAAAATCAATTACGAAATCTTTATGTCAAAACTATCGAATAAATTGGATCCACTGAAGTGCCACACTGTGGAATTCTAAAATTTGTACAATTCCATCGATGTGATTACAAACGTCACTCGGTGAGGTACCAAAACGCGATGTCAGAATCGTAAATATCTGAATTTTTAGAATTTGTTTAATTTTTAGAATTATTTAAATTAATTTTTCGTCGATGTCGATTGTTGGGGTCGTAAATCGATGGTGAAACTCCCGAACCACGAATCTCAATCGCGAATGTTGGAAACTTCCTATCCTACTTTGCTTTTCAAATGGAAACTTACTCAACGTCTGCGTCCACTCTGAAAAACTTATTTGATTTTTAATCTCTGAGCAAAGACAGTTTGTAGAAAACTTCAAGGAAGTTTATATATACTAAAACACGACCTGGGGAAAGAAGGCTAAAATTATAAATGAACAATTCGAGACCTTCCGTCTAAAATCTCAGGCATTTTCAATCGATGAAATAAAAAAGGTTAAAACACAAAATTGCGGTCGTTTCTCAGACCGGAGTAGCGGCACCGGCAATTCACGCGTTATCGACACATAACGTCTTCGCTAGCGTTACCGCACCGCTGAATAAACGCTCTCTAAAATATGTACATAACGCTTTGAGATAAATTTTGTCTGTTTTGTCAAGAGAAAAGGCTTTTTTGGGGATTTCTTTTTGTCAGCGAATCATTGTATCCATCAACGTTCTAGTTGTGTCTTCGAAAGTTTCCTTACTGTCTTCGTGGTTTTCACATTCAAAAGAATCAATGTTCACAAGATGACTTTCTTCATCACAACTAAAATTCTACCAGGCGAAATGAGGTGCATACTTGGCGCAACGAGTATTTTTTTCAGCTTAAGCACTACCAAGGAAACGTTTTTCTTCGATGGTATGAAGCGGATATTACACAGAGCGTTGTTCAAGGGAAGAAATAAATTAGGGGTTGTCGGATGATATGGGCTCCTCCAATTAATTGTGGCAGTGCCTCAGTAAATTAGGTTACTAACCCAAACGTTGCGTTACCACCTCAACTTGAGTTGCGGAACTACCAAAATTAATCGGAAATGTTCATTTTATCCAACAAAGCGGGGTAGTACCACAATGTAGAATTTGCAATTGTCTGAAATTTCGTAAATTTCATGTGTAAAATAGAATCACTACGAGAACTGAGCACAAGGATATCGTTGGATTCCAGTATGAACTATTATTGGAAGAAATATGACAAATTAACCGAATCTGCTAAAATATAAGTGTTTAAATATGGGAAATGCTGCCGAATGATGTCACAAAGGCCGCACACATTTTTCTTCACTTTCAAATCTACTTTTCGACTGTTCCCCATTCCAGAAAAAATTTTTTTGAGAAATACTGCAAACCCAGCCCATTAAGGACTCTCAGATGAAGCAATGACCTTTTTTGTGCAAATTCTCCATATCAGGGGATAACCCCTAACACTTTTTTCGTGTTCAGTTCCATCCCTTAAAACTAAACCCTTTTATAGAAAAACTCTTTTTTTGGCCTTTTTTGCTTCCTGTTTATCTTTCTTTTCTAATTCTTCCGTTTCTCGTATTAGCCTTTGTAGTTGCTGTTTCTCTTTTGGATTTAATGGCTTCGTGTCTCGTATCTTCTGAATGTCCTCGTAAGCAGCCGCCCAGACATAAAATTGCCTCCTTTCATCGGTCCCTTCGATCACTTTCGGGAACTGTATGGCTACGATAGGGACTATCATCCCGCCAGTCGCATTTTTATAATCCGACTGAAATATCCTAGCAGTTTCCCTCGCGTGGAGGTAGTCGATATCGTACCAAAATGCTTCGATGGGTAGCATTTCAGGTTGTCCATCATCCCAAGCCTGGATTACAATCTCGCTATTCTTGAAGAGGAGATCCTGGTACTGCAAAAAGTGGTTCGCTTTCAAGACTGTCTTGAAGAGCTTCGCGGAACTTTTCAGCGTCATAGAGAAACCGCACTGGTTCTGATAAAACGCGTAGGGTCCTTCGAGTCGCCGATAGTGGGCCAGCCAGTCCTGAAACGTCCTGATGTTCTGCTTATGACAAGGGCCACTTTCTCCTTTTAGGTCAACTGTGCTCTGCCCGCAACTATGTTTGCCCAAGCGATGGTCCGTGTGGGCGTCCAGTGGAAAAGCGCAATAAGCCTTGTATCGGAATTTATTTTGGGGGGTCCTTAACTGCGGGTACCTATGCCACGACAGAAGAAACCACACAGTAAAGAAAAAGCAACCAAATTTTTGTATTGATACACTGAAAAAAAAAAGTCTCGGTGTATTTACTAAGAAAAGGGTAAAATTACCAAGAATTCAGGGTTCTATTTGATCCCAGTTTTTTCTCGGTAAAATTACCATTTATGGAATTGGTAATTTTACCGAGAAATCTCGGTAAAATTATTGAACTTTCTCGGTAATTTTACTGGACCCCGGTAAAAACGCCAATATTTTTTATCGACTGTGGTAGAATTACCGAGATAATGGTAAAGTTACCGGGAATTGATTACCAATGAAAGTGGTATTCTTACCTGAGAAAAACGGTAAAAATACCGGTTTTTAGGTAAGCTTACCAGTCTGTCTTGGTAAAATTACCAATAATTGGTAAAAAAAAGTGGAATGGTAAAGGTACCAACGGACCTTGGTAAAAACGCCGAGAATTTATTTTCAGTGTATGGGAAGTAAAACTCGAAGTAACACAAGCTGTTGGATATTCTTTTGTGTCTATTTTCATTGTGTGAAATTGATCAAATCTTTGTGTCGGAGCGACCAAATTTTTGTGTGAAGATCCGCGACCTCGTTAAAATTAGGCGCTAGCTGTCCGGATAGAACCTGCGTCGCATTGGTGGTGATTCAATGCGCTGGATACTCGCAGGTCGCGATTTTTCAATGCGGGGAGGAAAACAACGGTACAAAAGTTCGGTAGGACAATTTCTTCATGATCCGATGTCTCAGAGTAACCTGCGGTTTTGATCGATTTAACACATTATTTTGTTGAGCAATCGAGTCATTTGCGTTGATCCGACACAAAGAAAAATAACATAAAATAACAAAGACTATGACACCAAATACAGTAATTTTTAACTGTGTAATGGGTCAGTTGCGCTTTGATGATTGCAGATTATATGTAGATAAGCAATTAATAGTCCGAACACCAAGTTTCTTCGTCCAAAATTAACGGAGATATCTCCCTTCAAATGGTGCTAGGTCATTTTTCCTAATTTTTTTTTTCCTACATCAGGTTTTCCTAATACTTTTTTCCTACTCGTTTTTGTCCCATTACAGTAAGTCCTACGAGTGAGATGTCCCACTGGCTTTTTTCCTAAGGGTGTTTGTCCTAATAATCCAATAATAATTGAAACGTAAACATGAGTAGAGTAGAGGGAAATTTTTCAGAAAGTGTAAAGTTTTCTCAGTGAGCCGAATATAAGCGCGTGAACAGGAGACATCACAAGCTGAGCCTTCTATACCCTCAATATAAGGAGGAGGATGAAGCTCTACTTACGGACATGCGGCCACAACTTTAACTTGTGAGGTACCTATGTTGTTTTTTTACTTTCTCCATCCCCTAGTTTTAAAATTGAATTCAGGACAAATGCCCCTAGGAAAAAAGCCAGTAGGGCATCTCATTCATAGGACTAACTTTGATGGGACAAAAAACGAGTAGGAAAAAAGTATTAGGAAAAATTGCAGTCGGAAAAAATGTTTTAGGATTGCCACCCTTCAAATACCATGGTGTGCAACGTCATCCAACGTGGCTGTGCATATCGATGGCCAAAGTACAAAACCGCGTATCTCCAATGCGGTGTTTCAAAATGCCAGCTCCTATTTTATTTTTTCGAGAAAAAGCAACCTAACTTCATAGCTTAAAATGTATACAAAATTTTCTGCTCGCAAAAAAAATCATAGAAGTTTAAAAATATTACGTTCAGTATACGTAGTTTACCAGAGAAAAAATAAAGTATGACGGGAAGTATGCAAAGAGTCGTTAACACCAGACCATCAATGCGTGTTCAAATATTTTGGGTTGAAAAAGGCACAAAAACACCAAACCGGAGTTCATGCGGTCTCACGTTTCTGGTTATGAGAACTTGGTTTCGAGACGAAGCTATTTAAAATTATAATCTGCCATATTTCGGACGTAAGACTGCCGGATTATAATGGGAGTTTATTTCCCTATTAGCACACAACGGAACCAAGACGCTTGCGACTCATTATTCCAGTGGCGTGGCGTGCTTTGCGATATATCGATCGATCTGCCGTTGAAACCCATGGAAAAAGATCGATAAACAGGGTGTTCGCAGCGAACACCTTAATAATCGATTCTTTACCACAGCTTCAAATGGTGAAATATTGGTAACAATCATTAACCCCTCGCCACTGCATTTTTTCGGGGAACAGAGAGGGTTTTCCGGGGATGTCCCGTTCAGTGTTCGAAACTCACAGGCGCCAACGCGCCAAACGCGCCTAAAAAATCGGCCATGGCGCCTACAAAATGAAGGCTCTGTGCCAACGTGGCCCCTAAAAATTACCCCCTAAAAATCTGGATTTTCATAGGAAGTCACATAAAGAAAGAAAAACAAATCTATTTGAATTGAAGAAACCTAGAATTTTCAGTACTAAAAGTGAAGGCTTTTTCTATTCTTCACGATTTCATTCTTAGCGCTTTTGTCTTCCCCGAGTTACAGCGACTCACTAGTTCTATCACGAAAACATCTTGCGTCTAACTTTTCACTGAATGCGCCGTAATATATAGGCAAAAAGTCAATCTGGCCCCTAAAAAATATTTAATGGCGCTTAAAAATCGGGCTTGTTGAGCCACATGGCTCCTAAAACTCAAAGGTGAGTTTCGAACACTGCCCGTTTCTATGAATGTAGCTCCGATTATCAATTTTTCTCCGTAGATTACGGTCTTTTTTCCAACGGACGGTTACAAATAAAGGTTGTTTCGATTAATTTTATTATTCAGAGGAACCAAGGTTCGTGGTTTTGTGGAAGAAGAGCATATATGCAAAAATTGTAGGCCATTTTTATTTCTTGACAAATTTCTCCAGGCATTCCTCTAGTGATTATGAGCTAATTACAGATGGTATGTAGTACATCGGTTGATTTTTCCGAACAAATATATGAAGAATTGTCGAAAGAGTCAGGTAATCTCATGTTATCTCGAAATTTGACTTGTGGCCTTTATATCCTTCTACAAATAAGTCGTTCAATTATAAATCCTATTTCATTCATTTTCTATTATCTTAGCTTTTCAACGGTGTGGCTTCAGAATTGTTTTGGAGGACCCAGTTAAAACAAAAGGAAGCAAAAGATTTAATCGTCATCGAGGATCTTTAGGTGGATTCATTTTTTTTTTTTTTTCTGTGTCAGTCCATCATTCGAAAAATTTCAAATTTGAATCGTTAATTCCCGGCCTCCAGGCTCCCAAAATTTAATTTTTGCCCATTTGTTTTATGTTTTAAGATGCGGCATGAAAATTACCATGAAGTAGTGGTGGTTTCTAATTCTCGTCAAAAAATGCGATTGTACCGTTTTTTTCCTATATCGACGAATAGAGTTACTTCTTGAACTTTCGTGATGTGTCCTCTCCGTGCGAAGCAAATTCTGAAGAAGTTTCAAGGAATGATATTGATATTTTCTCCTTTAAAAAAGTAAAACAGGAGCGGAGATTTTTTAACACCGCGAACGAGATACGTCGTTTGGGAGTTGCTTGTCGATATAATTCATGTTAGATAGACACCGATCACGAAATATGAAGAAGGGTTTGGAACGAGAACGAAAGTCGGGACGGGGAAAATTCCCAAAAACTAATCTTTACCACCGCGCGGTGGAACGAGTGTTTGGAAGAAATTGGACATGAAATTTTTGACTGAAGTTGAAAAATTTCACTTGTATTTCGTCACAATTTCAGTTTTAAGGAGTGCTTTTTATAGAATATTTTACGAGGAAACCAATGAAATTTACTCTTAAAACATCAACATTTCATATTGATGAAGATACACGCTTTTTAAAGTTTTTAAATCATCCCCGACTTCTCCGATCAGGGTGGCAACGAAGCGAAAGAAAGGAATGAAAATTTGGAAATTTCGGTGAAATTTTTCATGAAATTTTACGTGGCTGTAAAATATTTAATATTTTTCAGGAGCTAGAATAAGTAACTCGCACTCAAACACACGCAAATAGAAGGAAGTCACAATTTTTACATTTTACGAAACCTGAAAAGGAACCAGTATTTTTCAATATCTTTCATTAATTTCTGAAATTTCATGGAATATTTCACGTGAAATGGAGATGTTGCATGTGTGAGGAATTTGCAATTTGACTATTGTTTCTCACGTAAAATTTGGCGAGAAATACGATGGTACCACGTGATGCAGAGGTGAACTCTCAGGATAGCGTGGGATATCTCCTCCATTTTGGCCTCAACTTGAGAGCTTTTTTTGAGCTTGGGAGTTGATTCCAGAAAAAAACCAGTGGCACTATCGTGTTTCTCGCCAACTTCTACGTAAGAATCTATAGTCAAATCGCTAATCCTCACACATGCAACATCTCCATTGCAAGAGTTTATTATTCATGAAATTTGGCCACTCTGTCTCCGATTGACTCTACCCACTAGGCGCCGTGGGGATGAAATGTAAATGAATGAAATAAAATATGATGTATAATGTATAATGTAATGAAAGAAAGTAGTTCTTACATGATGAATCCAGCGTTGAACTCCAGCGGAAATCCGGCCCATTGCGCGTCCCAACGCAGATAACCCATGGAAAACGAATTTTTCTCTTTATTGTAAGCACTCAAGGTCCAGGAGTGCGGTTTGCGCTCTCTGTACGCACCACGGATGAGTATGCCGGAACACTCGTAAGCTGGCCGTATCGGGCCTTGCATGCCATCGTCGCACTCATCGACCATATGAACGAAGCGAGAATTCAGCTCCTCAGCTGCGTCGATTGACAACAAAGTTTCCCTAGAGATTGAGGGGGTCCTAGAGACTGACCGGGACTTGGCGTCGGGACGCCTGAGATTCTTCTTTGGAGGTATCCTGGCTATCGGAGCGAGAGGTAAGGAACTCAAGGAGGGTAATCGTGAAAAGACCCTTTTAATCGATCTCTGGAGCGATGGTTTTTTATCGAGACCGATGCAGAGAATAGCGTTGGTCAGAAGGACCGATAAGTATAGTAGTTGTTTTTGCATACTTTCGGTTTGCGTCGAGGCTCAACGCCTCATCGACGGGTTTTAAAGCAGACGGTGGAAAGTGAGAGAAATCAGGGAAAACTGAAGTGCAGATAATCGAAAGTCACGAATAATCGATGGATACTTAAATATTTTCAGCACTTATGGCGTCGAATACTTGAAACTTCTGGAGAAAAACTGTAGATGACTGAAAATTGAGAGAATTAATAAAAGGAGTCGAGAAACCGTGTCGATCGGAAACGTTGTTATCCGAAATCGACGAGTTACATAACAGAGGGTAAAAGCTGAAATCGCGGGGATTATCGGTGAACGTAGATTTTTAAATATTTTGAGCCTTGGAAAAGGTCGGGTGCCTAAAACTTCAACGAGAGATGATTTAAAATCGAGAGCATTCCCAAAAGGAGCGCAGTCGAGAAACGCTGTTAATCGGAAACGTGAACATCCAAAACTGACAGGACTGCTGTACTCGGTCAACTGACAGACAGGCAAAGTCGTCAAAGGAAACTAAAAGAAAATTGAATTGCAGCGTAGTTTTAGAAGGGAGACATTTTTTTTTTCTGAAAAAATAAGAGAAAAAAGAGTGTTCCTTTGAATTTTCTGGGTAGGGCTGACCGTGAGATTTCCAAAATAGCGTACAAATGCACGCATAGGTTCTCACATTATGTCTACGTTCCTGTTGTCTCGACATTCGAGCGTGTACTTGTACAGTATGTAGTAACTGTAGTACCTTTGCCGCATTTTCATTGGCTCCCTACTTTATCGAGTCCAATGAGCACGCGCTTCATGAGCCAATGAGCGTGTTCTGTTCCGTAATTTTTGATACGTAGAGCAGGGGTGGATCCGGGGGAGGGGGGCGATGGCGGGATCGCCCCCCCCCCCTGCCTTCTGGAGCCAAAAAAAAAGAGGGAGGGAAAGAAAGGGGAAAAGAGAGGAAAAAGAAGGGAAAGGAAAAAAGAGAAGAAAAAGAAGGGAAAGGAAAATAGAGAGGAAAACGAAGGGAAAGAAGGGGATTAAAGGAGCCTGGTAGGAATGATAACCGTTTTGCAATTTTTTAGTGCAGGGAGGAGGATTTTTAAGCTGTGGGAATAGCTGGGGCGATGCCCCTAGACCCCCGTTGGCTTTGCATAATGAAGTTTTTTTTTTTTAAATGTTTAAAATAAAGTAGCCAAAAAATATTCCGCACATTTTCTGTTTTGTTTATTTTTTCTGAGATTCACAAAAAAATAAGCAAACAAAGTAAACAAAAAATCAATTAGTACTAACACTTTAAACTGAGAAGATATTTTTAAATGCAGGTTATTGTTGGTTCTCTAGCAGTCTTTCTTCATTTAAATTTCATTTTCTGATGTTTTAAGCTATTTTTGCCTCTCACGATATTTTAATGTCACTAAGAAGGATAGACTATTTACAGGTTTAAGATATCCAAAACAAGTTCAAATAAGCGTTCGAATAGAGGTTTTAATTTTTTCTCTTGTGTTTTACCATCAAATTGACGGAAAAAAGTGGGGATACCTATTAAAATATCCGTCTTAATATTAGGAACTTCCAAGGTTAAAAATAGGCTAAAATTCAATCAGCAAGTGTTTAAATTCTCAAAATTTTCCGGGGAAGGACCCCCCAGTCATGTGCCTCACAATTCGCCCCCCCCCCCGAACACTATGCTATATCCGCTCCTAACGCAGAGGAGCACATAGCTCGTAGGGATTTTGCCCGATTTTTCGAACAACTCAGGGGGGAGGACGCCTCCTGACTGCTTCGCGGTCCAACCCCCATAGCGACTCCCGCCTCAGGCATTGTGCACTACGCATCCTGATTTTACACTAGAAAGTAAGATATTAATCCATGTAAAATAAGTTCCAAGTTGCGAACTGTGAGCTCCCACTGAAACGCATATCCGATATCGCCGAGGCAGCTATTCCAAGGAAAGACCTTAAGGTGATTCGATGGACGCCATATTTTTTGTCAGAACGGCATGCGATATATCGCATCAATTGATTCCATTTTTTCAGCTACTCGTCATTTTTCTCCAATTATGAGATCGCAATTCTGTTGTCAGGAGACTAAAGCACTCACTTACCAATTTTAACAAAGAAATTCAACATAATAAAGGCGTGGTTTTTTTAGAGAGAAAACATCGCATTCGATACTGATATCGAAACTGCACTCGAATGCGATGTTTTCTCTCTAAAAAAACCACGCCTTTATTACGTTGAATTTCTTTGTTAAAATTGGTAAGTCAGTGCTTAAGTCTCTTGACAACAGAATTGCGATCTCGAAATGGGAGAAAAATTACGAGTACCTGAAAAAATGGAATCAATTGATGCAATATATCGCATGCCGTTCTGACACAAAATATGGTGTCCATCGAATCACCTTAATCCATGTAAAATAAGTTCCAAGTTGTGAACTGTGAGCTCCCACTGAAACGCATATCCGATATCGCCGAGGCAGCTATTCCAAGGAGAGACCTAAAGTGCTCGACGTTGCATTCTGGTTAAGAAACATGTATATCAAAATGCTAAAATTCGTAACTTGTCTGGTTGTCAATTGAATCAGTGAGAACGAAAACACACCAACTCAAAAAAATGAAAATAATTAAGACACACACAAAACTACACAGAAGGTGACGGAGTTAGTCTAAGATAGAGATTTTTGGTTCCTAAAGACAAGTACTTAAAGATACTTTAAAGGTCCAAGTTGGAACACACACAGTCACACAACCAAATTCAATGACCTTTATGAAACTGACTGTCCAAAATGAAAGTTGAGCATTTCCGAGTAACCGAGTTGGTGTGTTTTCGTCCTCACCGATTCAATTACAGTGGCGATTTTGTAGGTTGGCAACACCGCTTTTCCTCTTTTTTATCCATTAGCAAAATCTATACAATCATGCGATCCTAGCATTGCAAACTCGTGGCGTGTACGATTCAGAAATGGTGTACATATAGGCGGTCAATACCAAGAAAATACGACTTTTCAACGACTTAAGCGCGCACCGTTCTGTACGCGCAATGCAGGAAGTATCCTGCGGTCGTGTAAGGCGCTACTATGCGTTCCGTGCCGTGAGCGCCAGCCCCGCTCCGCGCCAGCCGCACTGTGTTCGGCGCGATTGTTCAAACTTGCGGCGTCAGCGGTTTTTAACTTATAATTTTGAAGTTTTGTACAGATTGTTGGAATTATTGTCATTTCAAATGATAAAACATTACAGAAAACCCAACTAATTTTCTTCTCTTTATTTCCATATGTTCATAAATAACTAGCGACCCTTACGTGCTTCGCACGTAGCAGTTTATGCAGACTGAATGACAGGAGAAAAAATACGATGATTTTCGGATTCAGCTGCCAAAATTACCCAATAACCATTTATCGCATGCTTATTCAAGTTTCCTCTCTGTTCCTAACATCAACATTTTCTCGGACAAGTGCTCCTTTCCGCCCTTTTAACGCCTTGTAAAACTCATCCGATTGTTATGCGTCAATGAAGAGAGGAAAATTTTATTTCTCGGATAACAAGTGGAGTTATTCCCACTCAATTCTTGCCGCTGCAGCCTAAAATGATCCTCGTTTTCTTCCAAAACCCTCGGATATATATATATATATATATATATATATATCGACTCATATATATATATATATATATATATATATATGAGTCGCTTTTACAGCGCTCTTTGGCGCTTTACGACGCCTAATCGCCACAAAGCTCGGTCTTCCGACAGGTCATCAGGGAGTTGACAATCTCTCATCTCATTTAACACCCCCTGTCGCCAACCTCTCACTGGGCGTCCCCTACGTCGGAAAAATAAATATCCCAAAAAGAAGGGATTTTTTTGAGCTGAAAAATCTGTTTTTCAAAAATTTGGTAGATTTTAGATTTATTGGGGATATGCTTATACCTATTATTTTAGACAAAAACGCAAATCTCACGCAGATTCTGAATCTTGGAGTGCATTTCAGACTGCTAATGCGCTCATCGTGATTTTTGAGACATTTTCTGCAAGGAAAATTTCTTATTTTTGCTCCAGTAGAAGTTTGCAGGAGGCACATTAAAATTACTTAACCAGATACACTCACTTTCCACCATAAACTCACTCATTATTAACCAAAACCCTACATGGAATACAGAGTTAAGGTTTATAGCGAATCTGTTTCCTACTTCACTTTTAATTTTCTACGTATTCTTTTACGCCCTGTTGAATGGCAATATGTTTAATGTAACAAAAATCATCCTAACTTTATTAAGCCATGTCAAATATCCTCTCTTATTTTATTTTCTAATGGAAAATTAAGCAAAACTGTTGTATAATTTTAGATTATACGCTTTATAATCTATGCACTGAAAAAAAAACTCCGACCGTGGGAGCCGTAATTACGGGCTATATAGAGCTACCGTCCGTTCCGGGCTCAAAGGCCGGAAATTCCGGCTGCTGGAGCCGTAACTTCGATTGCTCCGGGTTTAGAGGCCGAAACTACGGCTCCAGCAGCCGGAATTTTCGGCCTTTGAGCCCGGAACGGACGGTAGCTCTATATAGCCCGTAATTACGGCTCCCACGGCCGGAGTTTTTTTTTCAGTGTGCGAAATTCGCAAGAAGTTTTAAGGCGTTCTTTTCTTTCAGTGTTGTGTTAAAAAAATAAAATACGAGGGAAAAAATGAAATGTAATTAGGTTGATTCTGCTCAGTGTCTTTCATTCAGGTAAATTCTGCTGAATTCTGTCCATTTTTCGTGATGCAATACTTCTAGTTAATGAAGGTAGAAAAATTGCACCACGATAATGAAATTTTCATGTCATAACCAAACTTTTGCTCTTGCACACGCCCAGCCGTTTTTTATGTAGGCGCATTTTAAAGTTCCCCGAAGAAGATGAGCAAGTGAATGAACTCGCCTCGCCAAATTTCAACTATCTTTGAGAAAAGTACACTGCGTTGAAAAAATAAATTATAGAAAAACGATTATCGTCCTCTGCTCTTTGATATCAGACGTATAAAATGAAGGTATAGCACATACATCTATTCTAAACATGCGAGGCCCCTATTGCCATCTTGTTGTTCGGTCCGTGTGCCATGTGAATGCATTACAAGAATTCTGTAGGCAGTCGAAATCAAAAATAGCTTTTTATCGGCTGAGTGCTTAAAAATAGGAGGAAACCGTCTACATAAAAAAAGAGGAGGACATACACTGAAAAAAAATTCTCGGCGTTTTTACCAAGGTCCGTTGGTACCTTTACCATCTCACTTTTTTACCAATTATTGGTAATTTTACCAACACAGACTGGTAAGTTTACTTAAACACCGGTATTTTTACTGTTTTTTCCGGGTAAGAATACCACTTTTATTGGTAATCAATTCCCGGTAACTTTGCCATTTTATCTCGGTAATTCTACCACAGTCGATAAAAAATATTGGCGTTTTTACCAAGGTCCAGTAAAATCACCGAGAAAGTTCAATAATTTTACCAAGATTTCTCGATAAAATTACCAATTCCACAAATGGTAATTTCACCAAGAAAAAACTGGGATCAAATAGAACCCTGAATTCTTGGTAATTTTACCCTCTTCTTAGTAAATACACCGAGATTTTTTTTTTTCGGTGTAATTCCTCTGCAACCTTGAAATTCCGCGCTCCCGAACGTGTCATGATATCATTTAAACAAATCGAGTCGAACTCGAAGCTGCCAGTCACCGCAGAAAATTTAGATGTGGAAAGAAGCTGCTTGAACCATGAACAAAGGCGCTGGAAATAGTATCAATGCATAATCGCACACGGAGAAAAAAACCCCGTGCGTGGGACCCGAAGTTGAGGTCATATGGATCTCTGAAGTTTTCGGATCACGTATCTAAAAACTTGAGATCCAGCTGCCGAAGTTCGGGTCAGACATCTGAAGTACTTCGATACATACCGAATGGTTCGGGTCAGACATCTGAAGTACTCCGGTACATACCGAAGTGCTTCGATGTCTGACCCGAACTTCGGCAGCTCGACCTCAAGTTTTCGGATGCGTGATCAGAGAACTTCAGAGATCCATATGACCTCAACTTCGGGTCCCACGCACGAAGTTTTTTATCCGTGCACTCTAAGCACTTCTCGAACTTTCTTCTCGACCGCCTCGTGGAACCGATCCTGACGCCATCTCACTCGCACATACCTAAAAAACTAATCTAACATTTCAGCGGAATTAGCAGGTAATGCATCTGTGCACTTGCAAATGGCTCGACGAGAAAAAATGGGAAGCTGGGCAGGGAGGCAAAAAAACCACGTCCACATTCATAAATAAGCACACTCTCTTGAAAAAGGTATCCAGTTCCAAGAAACCATAATGGGTCTTTACAAAATTAGTGATAGAGGAATGTATTAGCGTAGAAGTAGAAAAAAGGGCCGTAAAAAGTCAGTAAAAAGCCTAACAAGCAAAGGCAGCAAATAGAGCATTTTCCATCTCATAGACCATCTCTTAGGCGTTTGCTACGAACGTGCACTCGTAATTACGCGTCACTTGTGTTGAATTATTGAAACACATCTGTGAAGGTAGAGGAAAACAGATATCACCGCACAAAAATTTGAAATCAAGCTCTGCTCTTCAAACCCAACCGATTTTTTCCCGCACCTTGGTACTAAAGAAGTCCGTAATATTCCGTATATTCCCTTCAAAAAATGGTCTGGTACTCAAGACGTCGCGTCGCCATTTTACAAAATTGAGAAAATCCATGAGCAGATTTTTGTGAAAATCTCCTTAACAGTTCAACCCACAAAACGAAAATTAGGAGAATGAGGTTAAATTTTCCTACCGAAAACATTGTTCCCTTCTTTCTTTAGCCTAATCGTTTAGTCGTAAATTAACTCTTCTTTTCAAAAATTAGCCAAAAAATAATGTAATTGTACTGAATTTCTGAGAAAATTTGATTGTCATCTCCGGTTGTGATCATCTGTGAAAAAACTGGTAAATTCGTCGAAAAGAGCGCAAGATTTATGCATAGAGACCATATTTTAAAATTTCCAAACCTTGATTTCATATTGTGCGATATCAATTACTACGACCCTCTATCGAGTCTTTTTTTACCTAATTTGACGACTTCTGTTTGTTTCAGGCAAGAGATTCCCCGGAGTTGTTCTCCTGTGCTCTTAAAAACCAACCCAGTTGGTAAGTTACATTTTCATGTGATATTCAATTTCAACCTAGTTCGCCTTTCAGAATTTGTCGACCATCTAAGAACCCTTCCACCCGGAAAAAATGTGTTGTCTTCATTTTGTAAAAAAAGGAGGTTTTATGGGATTCGTAAGTCGTCAATTGGTTGGCAGTACTATCACTAAGAGTCTGTAATAATTAGTATTAACTCATTTCTAATCCCGACATCGTCTGTACTCTTGTAACAACGTAGCAACGGCAGCCACTAGTTCGCTATCGTGAGATGCAGTACTGAAAGTTTTTTTTTTAGTGTAGCAAACTACACAGTATTCAATTGTAACATTTATCTTTTTAAATGCGTTCTCAAAGACATAATTACCTGAAACAAATTCATAAGTATTTCCTCTTCAAATCGTCAGACGCAGGAGATTAATTTGCGAGTAAAATACTTTGAGAAATTGAAAGAAGTACACTCACAAATTTCCCAGATAATTCGTGTCACAGCAAAGGAATTGTGACAATGATTAAAGGCATGCACGATACTTCCTCTTGGCTCTGTAGAGTAAGAGACCTTAGTCGAAATCGTTGAAAACTTAGATTCTAATGCATTAGGAGATTAATGTAATAAGCTCAATTTTTTTGTGGGATGTAGGAATGAGCTCAGGGAATATCTCCAATTTCCGGCCAAAGAATCACAAGCGCCATGCGACGTTTCAAAATTTCCGTCGCCATTTTATTTTTTTACAGAGAAATTTTTGGTTGAATCTGTTTGAAAAGTTCTCTGAATTTTATCGGCAGCACAATGAAAATTCGGTGAAATTTTCGCGTTGAACAGTTTCTCTGTGTTTGTCTGATATCGATTATTGAACTCTAATTCATAAAAGTCTTAACAGTTTTTAAGTTTTCTGGGTGTGGTAACACATAATGAAATACCTCCGATCGTCAAGCAACAATGCGAAAAAGAATACGAATCCATGCCATTTGATCTCTCTTTGACGTACCCCAAAATTTGGTTAGAAATACAAACAACTTAATTTGATCTAACATAGCATGTTTTATTCATCTTTAAAATCTCATCGAGCTTTGCTCATTTCCCATCATGTGCTTTTCAAACTATAAACAACTCGCTGTAGCTGAGCCAAAGCGTCAAGATTGAGGTTGTAATATTTTTATGCCGCAGAGACTATCACGGCAACGTTTAGTGCGCGATTTGACTCACGTAGACCATTGCGTTTTCATGAGTGGAAGTTTTAAATTCACGCGTCGAGAAATATTCGATATCTTGGTAAGGAGTTAGTGCGTTAATTTCCGTTGAGTGAATCGTGTTCCACGTGAAATTCTGGTCAAGAGGCATGAATCAGAATGCTGAATTTCGTGCCTTGTTTAGTGGTCCCTCATGTCTGCTGGAATCCACCAATTAGAGTAGCAAGCGCACTTCGGCACTAAAAAGGTTGCTTTTTTACGAGAAACCATAATATACCCGAAAGATGTCCTTTCCACTTACGCTTTTAGCGCATTTCAGGATCGCACAACGACGCATAGTGACAAAAAAATCACTAGAAAGCACTCAGAAGCCGTTTCGTTAGTCACACTTACCCTTTTTCCGATCTCAAATTGGACGTATTTCTACCAAACAGACCTATGTGGCGGTGAGAAATATGGGGTATGCTCCAGAAATCTGCATAAGAAGCAATGTAAAAGTGGGCGTGGTTCCTTTTGAAGAATTGGAAAAGCGGGATATTGCATTCTATCAAACAGACCTATGTGCCAACTGAACGCGGGAGTCATGAGCCGCGGGCATGGCAAGAGAGCCTTGTGGACAGGGCTCATGAGTTAAAGAACGTTCCCGCCTTCGTGAGGATACCCGTCGTCACCGCTGACGTCACTGGCGCTTTATTATTCTCATTAACTCTTACGCAAGAAAACTAACGAGCACACCCCATATTTCTCACTTCCACATAGGTCTGTTTGGTAGAACTACGTCCAATTAATAGTCATTTTGAATGGAGAACTGAGGTAATGCGTTTTCCATGCGTGTTCTCCGTCGTATTTTACGTCATAAGCCAAGTTAGAGCAAAGATCCTACCATTTTTCCCGTGAATTGATTTCTATTTTTTCACTGAATAAGAAGCTTTTTTATCCGGGACCTTTTAAAAATTGAATTCAACTCGAATCAAAATGACGCATGCAATGAGCAGATGCATGATAGAGCTTTGCTCGAGAGCCTCTGAACCTTGAGAGCTTTTTCTTATCTTGGGAGTTGATTTCGGAGAAAACCAGTGACACCATCGTGTTTCCCGCGAACTTTTAAATAATAATCAATAGGCAAACGCAAATTCCTCACACATGCAACTTCTCCATTGTCGCTGATCATCCAAAACGACCCGCCTTGCTCATTATTAATCAAAGCCTTTCTATTCGTGGATTTCTTGATGGACCCGTTGATTTCATTCGGGAACATGTGCGAAGTTGCATTCATCTTGCACTTAGAGCTGACCTTGATTAATCCATTAAGCACTGCTTTTCACGAAAAAAACCAACTTAAATCTAATTTCAATCTCATTCTCAGTAAAGGCTTTAACGAAAAACTTGTTTTTCCCTTCGAACTATCAACCACTGTGCATCGGTAATAAAAAAGGTGACTTCAGTGAGAAAGTCAGTTTTCTCTTTGTCGTAAGCACTCAAGCCCCAGAAATGAGGTTTGCGCTCCCTGTACGCTCCACGGATCAGTATGCTAGAACCAGTGGCGTGGCGTGAATTGCGATAAATCGATTGTTATGCCATTTAAACCTATGGAAAAAGATCGATTGTCAGGGCGTTCGCAGCGAACACCTTAGTAATCGATTCTTTACTATAGCTTCAAATGGCGATATATCGATAATCGATCTTTCACGCCACGCCACTGGCCAGAACACTCGTATGCTGGCCGTGCCGGGCCTGGCAAGCCGGTATAGCAGTCATCGACCAGCGGGCCGATTATTGAAACTTATAGACAAAGCTATAGACAAAGACGGCAAAAGAGATATTATGGGATCCTATCGGTGGACGCGGTTGGCTTCAGTGGACAAAGGACTAGGTGATAGACTTACTGACGGCAACCCACGAGAGACTCGATAGTTAGATCATCATTTTCTCCCTTAGTCTATAAGAGCCACTCATTTCAACCAATAGGATTGCTTTATACTCCTTATGTCTTCTTTGTCTATTGCTTTGTCTATCAATTTCAATAATCAGCCCGCAGGTGGAAGAAGCGACTATTCAGATCCTCCCTCCGCCGCGTCGATTGCTAATAAAGTTCCCGGGAGATCAAAGAGGTCCTGGAGATTGACCGGGACTTGGAGACGGGACGCTTTAGATTCTTCTTCGGGGCTCCAGGTACCCTTGGCTATCGGAGCGATAGGTATGGAAGTCAAGGAGGGTAATTTTGGAAAGGCCTTTTTAACCGATCTCTTGATTGATGGTTGTTTATCGAGACCGCTGCAGAGAGTAGTCAGGCTTTAGTCTAAGTCAGGATAAGAAACGTATGTCATCCAAAACTGACAGGACCGCACTCGGTCAAATTGACAGAGAGAGAGGTCAGGAGCACTCACCACTTCACCCGCGGCGCGGCGCGCAGCCAGCGCGGAACGCGCACTGGCGGGCGCCTACAAACCTAACAGGGATACTTCACGCTTTGCGCAATGCGTGGAGTATCCCTGTTAGGTTTGTAGGCGCCAATGCGCTGGCCAGTCGCCCGCCACCCGCCACGCCGCGGCGTGCCACGGCGCTATAAGCAACTATCTTGTATCAGAAGTGTTGCACAGTATCATACGGAATCGAAAGAGCTCCAACATGTCAAGAATGATAGGTAGCCTTTAAGAGAACAGAGCCTTCTTTGAAAAAGAAATCAAGAGACTACGGCACAAAAAGGGAGCGGTAGTCCAAAAACTCACTAAGTCCTAGCATTCGTATTTCCTGACATTTAGCATAATTTTTTATTTTTATTAGAGAAGAAAGTGACTCGGTTTGGGCGGAAACATTCTTGAGTATGCCGTCAAGAAGATTTTCTTTTGAATCTAGAATAAAATCGATGAATGAAAGCGGGTTTCTGCCTGATATCAGTGACTTTTTATTTATATAAGCATCTTTTCTTCAAACATTCTTGGTAGAGAAGCACCGTTTTCTAATAATCTTTTCTTCTTTATTTAAGCACTTTCTTCATTGATTCATTGGGAAATCTTTCCGGCGGTAAGTTTATGCATATGCATATTTCTGCTTGAACCACGACATTTTTCTTCAGTCACTGTTTTCATTGGCTCTTCGGAGGAATAATGCCACTTATTGCTGTCTTGCCTGAGAGTACGTCATTTGGATTACATTTTGCAAAAAGGAACCAGGGCCATTGCAATGTTGCTAAGATTGAGCAACTTTTTTTGTCTTGGAAGAAAAACCTGATTATCCATTAACAGTCTCTATTTTACTCGCTAAAACTGTAAATTTAAGACAAAAATTACCCAGTAAACTTCATATTTTTTCATGGGTTCAGTAATTTCTTTGCAAAGGATGAAAATGCACAATCAAGCATCAGCATCATTGTTATTCTTCTGGTTCCTTTTTGCAAAATGCAATCCATTTGTTGCGCAATTACAGCTTTTTCATATGTTTCATTTTGATACAATTAAGATGAATTTTCAACGAAATTTTCCCAAAAATTCATGATTTGTCTGAAGAAATATGACAACGTCTGAAGGTTTATACGGCGTTCTTCCATAGTACGACAGCAGTCGAGCCAGGTAAACTTTGATCGACGCTCGTTCAACTCAGTGTTTACCCTAATCGATTTCTCATGGCTGTCGAACTCAGATTTTAAATTGCATTATCCGCGTTCACCCCTCGCAATACTGCTCCGCCCATGCAAAACCGCCCTACCTCCAATCGGAACCCTTACTACGTCTGTGGTTTTTGCTCAGCCCGACAAAATACCGCCCTCGTCCGGAAAACGCACTCAAGCCGTAGTAATCTCTCGTTCGCACGTGGTGTGTATTTTTCGATCCATTGGACTGTAAATTGTAAAATCACGGTCGCCGCGACCCGGAGAGATCTCAAACTTCCCCCGAGAGAAAAGGCGGCATAGGCGAGTTTTATACTGAATGAAGTTGTTGCACGCATCTTTATCCTTCAGTTTCGAAAATGTGTACAAAAACAAAAAAAATAACTTCAAAAATTTGGTTTAAATCCTGTAAGTTAAATCAGTGGCGATTATTGAAATTTGGTAACAATATTTTTCCTCCATTTGAGTGTATGTAAAGTTATCGATTCTCGGTGAGGTTGTCCCCAAATTACGTAGCGCTCTGGGGAGGGGGGGGGGTCGAGGAGAGTGTTACGTCATTTTTTTTTTAGCGTGTCAAAGGATTCTGACCTTCGCCACAAAAGCGTTACAAGGGGAGAAGACATGGTCAAAAATGCTGCAAAAGTGCGTTACGTAATTTAGGGACAGCTTCCAAATCGATATCTTTAATGGATTCAAATGAAGGAAAAGCAGTGTTGTCACCGTACAAAATCGCCGCTGAGTTACATGATTGTTGGATATCAAAAGTTGAAGTGCGAAATTACGTAGCTCCATCTGCGACGTTGCAAACTTCCTGGTATACCGTATTTTTTCTTCGGAAAACTAGTCAACATAATTTCTTGAAAACTGCCTTGATTTCTCTTCTCTGATCGGAGAATATTTTATTGGAAGTTCCAGGTCTTACCTCATTCGTCTCTTGCAACCGCCCACTCTTACCAATAGGACCGCCTGATTTTCGTCTTGTCTCCTTTTTTCATCGCTTTGTCTATCAATTTCAAAAATCAACGTGCATTAGAGAGTCTCCATTCGTCTTTAGACACGGGGATTGCGTGACAGTGACGCTATGCAATTTGCACGATTGACATGGCGTACTCACCGAAATTTGTCTTTCCTTGCCATGTGTTTTGAAATGAAGGGAAAACGTTATTGAGAACGAACAATTTTGCGGAATGTGTTCTATCTGTGTGTTCCATATGTGAATATCTGTGACGTAGTAAAGTACATTCTTCCGCTTGTTACCACCTTCTGTATTTTCTCTATGGTTACTCTCTGATTCATGGCCTTATCTCAAGATTTTGATTGGTGAATTTCCCACGATTATTATAAATATAGCGTCCGGTCTAAACATTGGTTTTTGGGTCTCTCCATATCAAGTAGTACACTACCTACATCATACGATGATGGAATTAAATATTAGTTAAAAAGTGAATACCCGAGCAACGGGTGGAATGCCTTGGCATATTTTTATGAAAAGGACGACATCATTCAATTTACCGATCAGTTTACTTATTATAGATAGGGTAATTTCGTGTGAGTACATCGATGTTACCTCTTTTCCTGTTTTATTTTTGGAATATATTTTATGTACTTATGAACACAATACTTGGCCCATATGTATCAACCGCCTTATTTTTATTTTCAGCTGTCAGTCGCCGAGATGGTGATGTGGCCTATTCTGAAACAGGTATGTTGTTCTTAAAAGAGACAAATACACATTTGGTCGTATCAGTTTTTCGTGATTTTCAGTGATACCTGTGCCAAAGGCAAAAATTTACCATACACACCGTAAATGAGGCGGACCCAGAAATAATGGCATAATATGCGTGTATTAAGTGAACGTAGTTTTTGCGCTTAACAGCAAAATTGAATGCTGCTCTCAAGAAATATTACACCTGTAAATACTACGATCATACGATGATTCTACGGCTATTTCTGACTACTAAATATGCTGTAAATGAAGTTGTGTAAGCAGGAAATTCTCGGTTTGAATTTATAGATTTTCTTCTCATTACTCTAGATAATCCGCTTTGTATACATTTCATTACAGATCTCATACTTTTATTAAGCGCTAAATGAGCCAAAAACACTTGTTTTGTTTGTTAAAATTTGTTTATTTTCGGAAGTTGTTTCTCTTTAAAATTGCTGTGTTTACATTAGCATTCGATTCAATTATGTTGAAAGTTCCCCATTTTTTCATTTTATGTTCAAATGTTGTTAAAATTTACTTTTTCTGCGAGTTCGATTGTAAACTGTAAAAAAAGCACATATCATACTTGATAAAAATTTAAATATACTAAAAAAAAAATTAAATATTAGAGCCAAACAGAGTGGAGCAGGATGCGACGTTCTGCCAGCGCGACACGCGCATCGGCGCCTACAAACCTAACAGGGATACTTCACGCATTGCGCAATGCGTGAAGTATCCCTGTTAGGTTTGAAGGCGCCGATGCGCGTGTCATGCTGGCCGTCCTCGCCCGCTGCGCCGCGCGCATCAAGCAACTGCTTCACGACAGAGGTATTGCACAGTATCATTCAAAATTGAAGGCGCTCCAACACATTAAGAATGACAGACATCCTTTGAGAGTACGGAACTGTCCTAATAAAATAAATTAAGATAATACGGCACAAAAAGAGAGCGGTAGTCCAAAAACTCACCAAGTCCTAACATCCGTATTTAATAACGTTTGGCATAGTTTTCGAATTTCATTATAGACAAAGTGACTCAATTTAGGAAGATGCACTGTCGAGTAAGCTGTCAAGAAGATTTTATTTTGAATCAAGAATAAAATAACTGAATGAAAGCGAGATTTTCCTTGATACAAGTGCATATTTTCTTTTTTAAACAAGCATTAGTTTCTTTATTGATTCATAAGGAAATCTTCTCGGCGGTAAATTTGAGTATATTTCTGCAAATCTGTTTTTTCTCTAATCACCAGACACATTTTTGACATTCTAGGTGCTAAAACAGCATACCATTTCTTTCAGTGCATGTTATGAGAATGAAGATTCATTGCCCGATCTGAAACATCACCAAGTTATTTTCATGATTTCCCTTTTCCCAGACAATGGACCACTAGACAAGGTACGAATTTAAGCATTCTGATTTATGTTTCTTAACCAGAATTTCACGCGGAACATAATTCGCGCAACGACAATTACTGAAACCAACTCCTAACGAAAATATTGACATTTTAATTTCACAATGGTTACGAGGAATTTGAACTGCCCGCTCACTAGAAACTCAAAGCTCTACGTGAGTCAAATCGCGCACTGCAATGGTTTCAGCAAGCTTCTCAATCGAGAAATGTTCATTTCCCACCATATGTTTTTCAAACTATAAGTCATTTGCTATAGCTGAGCCAAAGCGTCAAGATTGAGGTTGCCAGATTTTTTTACCGCAGAGATGTTCATGATAACGTTTAGCGGGCGATGTGAATCACGCAGAGCATTGAGTTTTCATGAGCGGGTGGTTTCAATTCATGCACTAAGAATCATTAAATATCTTCGGAAGCAGTTGATTTCGGTAATTTTCGTTGTGCGTATCGTGTTCTACGTGAACTTTTGTTTAGGAAACATGTATCAGAATGCTGAAATTCGTACCTTGTCTAGTGGTTCATTGTTTGAGCCACCGAGCTATAATCAGCAAATTGAGCTATCGGGGAACAGACACGGACTCGGAGTTATTTCATATCTTTTTCTTTTTCAGATGACAAATTGAGCAATCGAGCTGCAGAGGAAAAACCAAACTACCAAGAAACAGAACCAAACATTCCAGTGCCAATTTACTCGGATGTCACGATCCATTTACCCGAAGCAGCCTGCAACACCATTACCTTGCCCTCCTCTGCTCCCTTTGCCCAAATATCATTGCTCTGCCTCGCCGAAGAGGTCATCACCGTCCACGTCCCCGAAGTCAGCCTCCCCCGCAGGATCGCCCATTCGTTCTCCTCAACGCTCCCCCCAGACTTTCGACGTGGCCGGGTCGGATTCTGAATCTCGTGATAGAGTGTCACCGCCGAAAAAAACTTCACCCCTAGCCTCATCCCCGCGAGGTAATCGAGGTTCACCGGTAACGTCCCCTACGCGGAAATCGCCCAAACCTTCGCCTGATCGTTCTCCAAAAGGTTCGCGCGATCGTGCCCCGAAAGATTCACCCAAATGGTCTTATGAAGGTTTATCTGATCCCCCTGAAGGTGAACCTGATCGTTCTCCAAAAGGTTCGCGCGATCGTGCCCCTAAAGATTCACCCAAATGGTCTTATGAAGGTTTATCTGATCCCCTGAAGGTGAACCTGATCGTTCTCCAAAAGGTTCGCGCGATCGTTCCCCTAAAGATTCACCCAAATGGTCTCATGAAGGTTTATCTGATCCCCCTAAAGGTGAACCTGATCGTTCTCCAAAAGGTTCGCGCGATCGTGCCCCTAAAGATTCACCCAAATGGTCTTATGAAGGTTTATCTGATCCCCTGAAGGTGAACCTGATCGTTCTCCAAAAGGTTCGCGCGATCGTGCCCCTAAAGATTCACCCAAATGGTCTTATGAAGGTTTATCTGATCCCCCTAAAGGTGAACCTGATCGTTCTCCTAGAGGTAAACCTGATCGTTCCCGTAAAGGCTCGCGTGATCGCTTTCCCAAAGATTCATCCCCAGGCGCTTAAAGATTCTCGCAAAGAACGTTCTCCTTCACCCGAACTTTCCGCACCGAGAAAATCGACCCCCAAAAGTTCGCCAAAAGCTTCGCGTTTGTCCCATCCTCCATCCAGTGAGCCACCTTACATTGTGCCGGCAGAGTTACCTCTCGATAGTCTGCAGGATGCCCTACCTGCATCTCAACTTGATGGTGTGCCACAAGCTCCACCTGGTAGCCCGGTTAACAGCCCGCCCAAAAGGTCCTCCAGAAGTGCGCCGAAGAGCCCAACCACGGACCGTGTTGGGACTCCACCTCGAGGCTCACCAAGGAGTCCACAAAAAGGTTTTGCTGAGACCCGACCAGAGAGTTTCCCTAGAACGTCACAAAGGAGCCCACCTAACACCGCACCAAAGAGCTCGCCTAAAACCTCAAAAAAGAGTTCTCCTAAAACAAGCCCTCCGAAAGGTCCTACTCCCCCGAAGAAGCAGCCCTCTAGAATTGTATCCCAAAATCTTGACGCACAAGTAGCTAAAAAACCACCCCCTCCTCCTCCTAGGCTTGTTCAGGACCCGCCTAAAACCTCAAAACAAGCAGTTCCAACGCCCAAGCGTTGAAGGGCGCTTCTTTGACGAAGCATATTACTACCAACTTATGTACTAGGGGTGTTCAAACGAATTCTTGCCGGAACACTATCGACATCGTCTCTTATTGAAACTGGCGGCAGTACCGACAGTGGCTATGATATCGACAACAACCGGCCTTATCGGATTTTTGAGAGCTCGCACTCAATGCATTGTTGCCCCGTGTGTCGGTTTATCAGATTGCCTGGCGCGGCGGCGCGTAAAATAGATGTACAAATGGCAACAGCTTATTTTCGCCAGCTCCGAAAACTCTGATCGCTATCGGCAAGAGCGCTCTTATCGTAACTTTTTCTTATCGGAACTGTTTCGGTACCTTACCGACAACCGATTGAACAGCCCTACTTATGTACCCGAAGACTGACGAAACTGAAATCTAAAGTGGGATTCTTTAACCGCAAAACCCTTCAAATCTTCAGATCGACCGCGAACTGCGAAGATCTGAAACTTCCCACAAGCACCTTGTGGTGTATTAAGGTTGGTGGTAAATGGAAACATAAAGGATGCACTGTAAATCAGACGACGGGAAAGAGCGGCGGAACCTCTAAAGCTGGTGCGTCAACGCGATCTAGCGGACAGCGGCGTCGCGACGCCGCGAGGTAGGGCGCGCAGGTCGCGGGGGAGCGAGGCCGCGTGAAGAGGAGTTCAGCAGTGGGTGGGGAAGCGCGGGTCGCGGGGAAGAGAGGGACCGGCCGGCCGGCGGTGACATCGGCCATGGATAAAAATATAGGCAGCGCTAATGTCTCCGCTAACTGGAGTTGGGGGTCCTTATTCATTCTCTTGGTC